>WSTV01000164.1:41419-52757 GCA_019632285.1 Tulasnella sp. 332
ACCAGGTTGCCGAATAGATTCAGCCGATTCATCGTGTGTTCTGGAGCGCAACGGTGTAGACCAGGTGTATGGACAGCCCCCTAGGACGTCAAGACACTTTCGGCCATCAAGTCGCCGTCAGGTGCTTCGCAACGATATGAATTCGATCGCTCGGGCTAGTAGAATTTCAAGTCTTGGAGGTGGGCTTGTGGCTTTGATATCCTCAAGGACGATCTGGAGGGCGCCGAGTTCAGGATGCCTGAAGACTACCAAGTGCCATCGGCTAACTAGGATCCGGACCTGCTTGCCTTGGAGCCAGGATTGTTTGCGCTGGTTGTAGCCGTCGCTTGTCCCATGTTTCATTTTTAGTATAATAAGCGGTCGATGGAATTTACGCTGTCAGAAGGTCCAGTATATTCAAGCCCACTGCCTAACTCTGCTTTCCCTTCGATGCGTTTCACACTCCACGTACTTGTGACTACAATTAATTTGGTACTTGTTATGGCAGCGCCGCAACCTCATCCCCGTGGAAACTCGTTGTAAGTCCTCATGATCTCCACGGTACAGAGCCCGCTCAAGACAGCTCTTTCATCAAAAGAATTTCTAGAGGGCATGGTAAATTTAAGTCCTTCTTTATATCCGAGCCCCTCTCAAAGCAAGAGATAAAGGAGAAGGTCTGGGAGTGGAAAGCCGAAATTGATGAAATCGAATTGTGAGTGGCTTATGTAGCAGCAGGGCCAACCCGCCGTTGACGCTATATCCTTTGAAGGTATACCCACACATTGCCCCCATTGTACCACGAGGGTCTCATGAAGTATATTTCGGGTTTCTGCGGATTCGCGCGTGTCATCTTGGTGAATGTGCACGGAGTTACACTCCCGCCACGCGTGGGATGTGATGTCCTCAATTCACCTGGAATGTAAGTACGGTTGCATTCGTTTTGTAATACGGGAGGGTTGGCATCGGGCCTCGTCTGAACATGTGCTGCTCGGATCTGTTCTAGTGCTCGCCTATATCGAGAAGATGTCGAAGAGCTTGATGCAAGGATGGAAGCGATCATAGATAATATGCGCCAGATGAGGGAGAAAAGTAAGTGTTCTGCCTATATTCAGATTTATCGCTCTTGGATGTCTACTCATGCCTCGCAGTCGGAAACACGGGTTCCGCCTTGAACGCGATTAATACATTGTAGCTTTGCGCTGGCCGTGAGCAGCGGCGTTTGCTAATGTTGATTGTCGACGCGAAAGCTTTTGAGACTTTCAAGGTGAGACCTCCTCCAGGTGCTGGTCGACAATTGTCGGGGAGGGCGTATTTATAATCAATGGCTACCGGCTGATCCACTGGAACTATCGGAAGCCCGTTCCGGTGTCTCTTGGAGACTTGGCTACATGAATGAACATTTATATTATCTGGATTGCTATGCGTCCATGCTGTGCATCTCGCTTACCATGTATTTATATCTATGGTTATAAGCGACAGTCGTTTGTTTCTGCTCCTCGCTTCCCCTTCTTCCAGTCTATTCCGCTTACCATCCTCTCTGTTTCGATGCACTTCACATTCCACCTGTTCGTGGCTACTCTGTTTTCGATATTTGTGATGGCAGCGCCGCAAGGTCATCTCATTGGAAGTACGCTGTAGGATTTTTTTTTTTCTGCACGGCATAGAGCCCGAAATCAACTCTTTGATCACTTGCGTGGTTTTCCAGAGGTCGGCGCACCATTATGTCCATCCTTGCGCCTAAGCCCATCCCAGAGCAAATGATAAAGAAGAAGATAAAAGAATGGAAGGCCACAATCGAAGATGTCAAATAGTGCGTAACTTATGTCGTGGCTGCGCAGATCGCTGATGGTATCCTTTGAAGTGATGTTCATGGATTAACCCCACGTCACGGCAGGGCTCTCAAGAGAGATATTTTGGCCTTCTGCGAAACCGCCCGTCTCATCCTGGTGAATGAGCACCAGGTGAAACTTCCCGGTCTGCTGAGATGCAGTGTCCTCAATTCACCTCAGACGTAAGTACGTTGCACCCATTCGGCATGTGGAGGGTTGCTATCGAGCGTCATCTGAAATCGTACTGCGGGACGCTGTTTCAGAGCTCGCTTCAATTATCAAGATGTCGAAGAGCTCGAATGGCTGATGTCGCTGATTAGAGAGGATCTGCAGCTGATGAAGAAACAAAGTATGTGTCGAACACACATCTACAGTGATCGCCCTCGAGTTTTAACTCATGTCCTATAGCCACAGATATGGGTTCTGCTTTAGACGCAATTAATGCCTTGTAGGTAGTGTGGCTGTTGCAGAGCAGCATTCACTCGTCTCGACTATCGAATACGTAGCTTTCGGTTACCTAGCCCCATAGCGATACGTTCTGCTCATCTTCCTCTTGTTAGATATATAATCTTGGACGTGGCCGTATGTTTATGTGACTTGAACTCAGTCTCATCCTCCGCGAGCTCCTGGTGATGGTTGCGACTTAGGCTCAGGGGATTCAAACCTCTGTCGGCTATCCACGGCACTCCTCATCCTCATCTTGTTTCAGTGTCTTGGAGACATATGATTTGTGAATTCCTATACCGTCTACGCATTGGTATCGTATCTGTGGTTATAAGCGGCCAATGATGCTCTGTCTGCATCCATCCCTGTCACTGCTCGTATATTCTGCTCAGCACATCCCCCTTTCCTTTCATGCGCTTCGGTCTCTACCTCCTCGCGACTGCTCTCCTTTCGGTATCTGCCATGACAACGTCGTAAGGTCACCGTGATGGAAGCAGGCTGTAGGCCTTGTTCTGCATTGCGTAGAGCCAGAAAACAGTATTTTAAACATTTAAATGGTTCTAGAGGGCGGCGTCCCTTTTTGTCCATATTCAGGTCCAAGCCTAAACCTCCACCCATTTCTGAAGAAGAGATGGTGAAAGAGAAGATACGGGGATGGAAGGCTACAATCGAAGAAGCTGAAATGTGAGTAGCTTGTGTGGTAGCTACGCAGGCTGCTGATGTCTCATCTTTTTGGAGTGATATCCGCGTATTGGCCGTCGTTTGGCAAAGGTCTCATCAAAGATATTTCGATTTTCTGCAAGTCCATCTGTAGCATCTTAACGGATAGACACCAAATTCGGTTCCGAAGCCAGGGATGCGACGTCCTGAACTCACGTGTTATGTACTTTCGCATTCTGTTGCAATGTGGAAGGTTGCTGTCGAGCGCTATCTGAACTTGTCTTCTGCGGGTTTTGTTTTAGTGTTCTCTTGGATCGATGAGATGTCGAAGACGTCGATTGGCTGATGGACAAAATTAGAGAGGACTTACAGCTGTTGAAGAGGCAAAGTACGTGTTGGGCGGGGGCTGGCTTTAGCCGCCCTCGAGCTGTAACTCTTGCTCTGCAGGTCTAGGCTCCGGCTCTGCTTTCGGTGCGGTCAATGTCCTTTAGTTTCACGGGTCTCGTTGGAGGATGGTTTACCCAGGGTAGTGGTCGTAGCTGGCAGCAGCGTGCGGTCAGTTCTTGAGTCTCTTCGTATGCTGGAAAGTTGTTGGGTTCCGCAGATATACGATCCCGTTGAGACCACTCATAATTGTTATCAAAACTTCAATAATATGTAATACGACAACGAACCAGTCATCGAAACCAGTCATACTACTATGGTGTTTCCGTCTTTGGGTTTGGATGCGGGTTTGGGTTTTGTCGACCATCTGCGAGATGCAGGGGTAGCGTTAGCTCCAGATGCGACTGGATCTGGTTGGATTACGGCGGCAGGCTTCCTCTTAGAAGACCTGGGTTTGGATTTCTGCGGCTCGGCATTCGCAGACGATACTGTCGTAGCTGGCCTGGCCTCTCCCGAAGTAGAGCTATATCGGACTGTTGTTTCTCCGTAGTTTGACGGAGGTCGGGGGCGAGAGTCGGCCGTTCGCTGCAGCTTGTTCCTTAGTAAGCCATGAACGATGGGAGGCATCTTCGAAGACAACAATATCGAATTGTACTCACTCTCTGCTCAAGTACCTTCTTGTTCTTCTCCATTACTTTCTGCCGTCTCTTTTCAGTGTTCCCCCCTCCTCCCGCAGTCATCTCTACGTTGATCTGTCTCCCATCGAGTGCGGTATGGTGAAGAGACAGGCCACGCTGTAGGTCACCGGGTTCTGTGTACTCTACAAAGGCGTATCTGAAGTTGAATCGTGCGTGAGCAAGTCCCGGAGTTTCATAGAGAGTATCTGGAATGCGCACCCCTTCGATGCATCAGAACCTTTCGTCGTCCCCAGCCGCACATTAGGGCGCTTGGCTGGTTTGGAAGCTGTCGGCTTAGAGTCGAGCCCTTCCTTGCTCTTTGGGGCTCGGATGGTAAAGTGTTTAGCTATTGCTTCGGCGGTGGTCGTGTAGGAAAGGTTTCCTGGATAGTTGGTAAGGATCAGGAGCTCATATCTCGGCGTCAGGCCATAGGTAGACTTACCGACGAATAGGATGTAGCGAGCTTTCTTCTTCTTCAGTTTTATTTGTTCTGGCACAGGATTTTGAGCTGGTTCCTCGGCATCTTCGCTGTTTAGACGCCGGATCTTGTTCAACTTGGTGGAAGATGGGCCAGTTCCATCATCGTCATTTCGTGCTCTCTTGGAAGACAACTTCGTCACTAGCTGCACCTCCCCCGGGGTTAAGCCTGCGTCCCCAGTACCATCCATTAACCCAGAATCGTCGCCGAGCTCCGTATCATCTGATGCAGGCAGCCCGTTCTCCATGAGGCTCCCTAGCTGCGCTCTCCTGAGCTTTCCTCGTTCACGATGAGCTTGTGACTTTCGCTGCTTCTTTGTTAGCCTCGGAGTTGTAGCACCCAGAGTCGACATGCTGTATCGTAGTGTAGAGCAAGAACTGTAGCGAAGACTGGGCCTGCCGGAGAATAGTAATGCCCGGGGGGTTGGGATAAAAAAAATGTTAATACGGACTGGCCCGCCCGCATAGGCGCCTTGCCGCGTGTTCAGAAGCTGCCCCTCCTCTCCTCACTGGATCTCTGTCTGCCCATATATATCCAATCACATCATCCAGCAATAGCGCGCGGAATAGATAGGCCACCATTAGACGAAGCCTGCGTATGAGCAAGCTCATCAGGTCGCCAAGCATCTCAAACCCACTATGTAAGTCCCAATCATCAAATGGATCCCCAAGCGGCGCAAGTTCTTACATACTTCATATCATCCTAGCTGTACCCAAAGGACGCATACGGAAATGGAGTTTCTCTCGTTCCAAGGACAAGAAAGCTCAAGACAACCACTTCGTACGGACGAACAGGTGCGTCATATCATGTTGATGAGTGCTCTTAGGGAACTGAACATGAGGACTAATCATTCATGCCACCCCGAATGTGTGCCTCTCCTTAGTGGCCGATGGATAAAGACCGAACATCCCTTGATCATGACCGACGACGAGGACGATGAGGCTAGGAGGAGAAGGGAGCAGCAGGAGGCTTCTGAGCAGGAAGAGGCACTGCGACAGGCCTCTTTCGATGGGCACCAGTCTGGGCATGGGCACAATGAGCGCAAATCCTCGGATCATGACTTCCAGGACGGGCCTGTCCTTCCACCATGGCATGCAGGCAAACCATCCATGCAATGGGATCCATACTCTCAGTTCAATATCGCCGGACCATCGACTTCGCCGATACGCAACCACTCGCACACCCAGTCTCAACCGGTCAATTCTTATTCCCAATCAGCACCATCGGCGGCGGCAGAGCCAGCACCATCAAGTACATACACCACACCATCAGCCATCTCGCCCACCCAAGCAACTAATATTCACACCCCGCCTGTTCCCGTCGCATTCCCCTCCATGAACTATATTGCCCAACCCTCTCCTAGAATTGACCCTCAGGACTCCGACATGGAGGACTCAATAGAACCCCGTCGCGAAAAGGATTCACGGCGGATGAAATATAAACCTGGCTCGCTCTATCCCCTACACAATCCAATCAAGCCCGACCAACCGTACACCAACTGGCATCTCCGTCCGCCAGATTATGACTTACCTCCAATTTTTATGCAGCCGGGTTATGGTGTCAGTGGTGCAGGGGGCATAGGAGCGGCGAGTGGGAGCAGCGGTGGCGGCGCAGGTCGAACAGCAGAACACCAACAAACGTCTAGTGGAAACGGCAGCCCGTCCGGAATGGTGCACGGCTCGTCTCCTGCCACCGAAGGCGTGGATGCACGATTGCATCCTCTTACTACTCAACCTCCACAGCATCAAACTCTGCAACAATCTACTAGCGCGATTCTCGGGCATTCTGCATCGCATGCAAGCTTGTCCAGACTGGCAAATGGCGAGCCGCTGGCTTCCCCCTCTTCGCCGTTTCCAAACCTCGCCGCAAACGCACATGCATTGCTATCTCCACGATCACAATCCGAGACGGCTCTGCAAATGCCACAATCTCTAAGCGAAGTTTTATCACCACGAGGCCATTCTCCCATGGAGATTCATCCAAAGCCCAAGCCTGAACCAGGCACACTGGATGTATCAGATCCTCTCTGGGGGACGACTTGGAGTCATGCTAGTCCATATGATCTAGGGAGAACGCCGTTGAACGGGATTCGAATTCCAGCGCCAATGTCAGGCGGCATCAATTCTGCTCCAAATGCTCCGTTGGTTAGTGCTCAACAGCTTTGTCGTACTCTAATCATATTTACCGACTTTCTTACCACTTCTTCTATTTTTACAACCCCAGTCTCCCGCCAATGCGCACAACACCCTTCTCTCTCACAGACGAAGGGCGCCGTCTCCTTCTCCTCTAGGAGGAATTCGTCTGCGCCGACCATCTGCGGATCCCGCCCCTGGAGAACGTTCACGCAAGCAGTCTCAAGAGCGAGATCGATCCGTATCTCGTCCTCCTTCACCAGGTGTTGAACCAAAGGAAGAGCAGCACACGCCGGAGCCGATGCAGATACCAACGCAGAAATCCAAAGTCAGTGGCGGTGGCCTTCGCGGGCTCTTCCAAGCAGCTGGATCGGCGATCAATCTTTCACCAGAGGATGGGATCATGCCGCGTGTACGTAAAAGAACGATCAGTCTTGGACAGACTGGAATTGGAATCGCACTTGGACTTGGGGGAAGTAGCAACAGTGTTAGTGCGAACGGAGGTGTTGTTCAGACCCGGGGGACAAGCTTCGAGATCGTCAGGAAGCTGTCATTCACCGGAGGAGGAGGTCATACCCGGAAACCAAGCTTTGAGGTCGTAAGAAAGCCTTCTGTCAAGCCACAGCAGCGCCCAGAGATAGCCCCTGTGAGCACGAACCTGGAGCAACCTGGTGATGTCTCTCATGACGACGACACTGAGAGGGGCAGACCGGCTCAACCAAAGGTCCTACCGGATACCGAATACGCCACTTCTCCTGTCGATGCTACGCGGGTTTCCGACGACGGGATGCTTCGCCCTTCGATGGAGATGTCATCGCGCAGGGGCTCAGAAGACCTAGGCCGGCGGACTTCGAATTCATCTAGCCAGCTCACAAGGACGCCTTCGGGTTCCAGGCCAGTGATCTCCCATCCTCTACCGTTGAAACGATCGCCTTCCACTTCGTCTACTGCTCCAAGCATGGCTCTAGTCCTCAACAGTAAGAAGTCAGTGTCTCACCTCGGTCATGGTGAAATAAACGGCGTCGGTCTGGGGCGTAGCTCCTCACAGAACTCCCAACACCAATCAAATGGAGGTGGTCCTCCAACAGTGCAACAGCCACGAGGGCGCAAAACATCCAAGCCAGTGGCGCCACCGCGAACTCTCAATAAATATGTTCACCGCTTCTCTGCCAACGAGCTACCTCGGTCGTCTCAGGAACCGTTCATGGAGAGACGTGGTGGAGACGGCGCACCAGGCATGTTTAACAAGTTGGCCAAGAAATTGAGTTGGATCACCAAGACCGCCTCGGGACGAGAGCGTGAACGGGAAGTAGAGGAGAAAATGAAGATGTACGAGAAGGAGCGGGACTTGGAGAGGAAATTGGAGCAGGCGAGAGACAGAGTTGATTCGACACCTAGGGAATACGAGAGGCCCGCGATGCACCACGACAGAGAAGCCGAAGTTACCGGTGGGGATGATGATCAGCCTCAAACCCCCGACGCACATGAGCAGGAAGCCAGTGAAGTGGTCTCGGAAAGCTTTGAGCAGGATGGCGAGGCATCCCAGGCATCCCATCTGTCCGCGCCACACTACTACACCGCTGTCCAGCATGGCATTTCTGACGGGGAACAATCTGGAGCGGAAGCAAGCACTCGCGTAGAAACACCATCTCAGAATGGGTCGTCTGACTTCTTCGATCCACGGTCACCTGCGAAGGGCCGACGCACGACGCTTCAGAAGACTTCAGCTTCCAATCTTCATCACTTGACTGCGTCGCCAGCAATGACTGTCGACCAGGCCTTGACACCTCTAACGAAGCTCGCCAACGTCTTGATGTCTCCGAAGGCACCTGCGGCGGCTGTCCCGACTCCCGCTCAAGTCCCTGCCTCTTCTTTGCTCTCTCCGATGAGCCTCGCAGCCACCTCTCTATTCTCGCCCAAGAAGACGCCATCCGACTCTCATCTGACCCTCAACATGAACGTCTCCTCTCCTCTCCTCAGCGATAGCCGTAATCCCAGCCCCACTCGACCAGGCACAGACGGTAGCTCTCCAACCCGCGGTCAGACGCACCAGCATTCGAGGGGTCCCTCTCCCGTTCCGCCCAGACCAGTCACTTCTCCCGAACGGCGGGACTCACTCGCCTCGCTTCCTAGAATGGCTTTAACCATCATGAACCCGGATACGCCATCCCCTCCAACTTCAACCAGGGAACTCTTTCCGGTCCACCATCAAGAGAGTGAGAAACGACGTCGTCATTCTCATGCTAGGCAGCTTAGTACACACTTGAAGGAAGACACTGCTCGGGAGGAGGCAGTCCGGCCTGAAAGACAGGAACGAATGAGCTTGCGCGGGAACTCAGTCCTAGATGAAGCGCCTGCGGTACCTCCCAAGCCTCAGAAACCCCCTGTGCAAAAACCGAAACATGTACGAGATCAGGATTCGTCAGGGTCGTCAGGCACAACTTCGCCACGCCCAAGTGATGTTCCACCAAGTGCTGCGACCAGCTCTTCCGCTGGTTCCGGTGCGCCATACGATCCTCGGCAGGCGGTTGCTTCCGTGTATAGCCGTCCGGACTCCAGCACTCTAACGTTGACAATGCCGAATCAGGGCCACTTATCCGATTCTCAGCGTCTGGATGCAACCAAAGTGGGATCGCCTGGGATTGGCTACGCTGTGGCTCCTACTGGAACGCAATCCTTAGACTCTATGGCGTACTATTCCCCTCACCATCAGGCTGTTCTGGTCCCGGCTCAGCTCTCGAACGGTGTGAGTGTCATGATGATCCACCCAAACTATCCGCAGGTCATTCCAGCTATGCAGCAGCTGGCGAGTCAAGGTCCTCCTATCCACCCGTTGTATGCTTCGCCCTACCGCAGCAACATGCCGGAGGGCTCATCTGGTTCTTTCACGTCACCGACCGAGAGCATCACCACGACGATGGTACAAGCCTCTTCCAACTATCAGTCGTCTCAACCTTCTCGTCCCAATCTTCCACAGCACTCTGCGTCGGATCCCCAGAAGGCTGCCAAAACTGATGGAGAAGTCCACAGGCAGCTCGGTCGCCCACAGAATCCCACCCGACGAGAAACGATCGCAGTCACTGAGAGACAGTGGGAGGTACCCGGGGATGAGAATGACAAAGCGCTAGACTCTAAGCAGCGACGCTCGGACTCGAAGGCAAGCACAAAGCCACGGCGAAAAACATCCAGCAGGCAGCAAAGTGGTGGATCGTACGAGACTTTCGGAGGCACGGTTATCGAGGAGATTCGAGGGATGGAACCGCATGAGATATCAAGGGAGAGAGATCGGCAGATCAGGAATGAGAGGGAAAGTGATCGAGAAAGAGCACGGGTGTACTGGGAAAGGGAAAGAGCGCGAGAACAAGAGCGGGCAGCAGCGAAGGCGAAGCAGCGGCAGCGGAGTCCAGACCTGACGGACGATTTGGAGCAAGATCGCATGGCAGAGATAGAAAGACAAGTCAGGGATAGTGCTTGGATCCCACCTTCAACGAACGAAGATCAGGAAAGGAGAGATCGAGAAAGGCGAGTCAGTCGACGCAGCTCAAAGCTCACTCGCGCATCTACGGCTAGCACCATTCCTCCACCGCCACCTCCAAAGAACGACGTCCCATCCAGTAAACCTTCAACGCATTCCTCGTCAAGTTCCGTGGTCCAAGATGTTCCCGCCCGCCATTCCAGGTCGCGTCGCGATCAGAACGACCCATCGTCCCCACCTGCTAGACCAGGGAAACTGTCCAAATCCGACAAGTCTAGACCCTCGGCCCCTATTGCGAACATGAACATTGGAGCCATTCCCAAGCATCATCTGGACCAGAAATCCCTCCCTCGTCCAATGTCCGAGGTGCGCGTCGAACAGGACCTCAGCACTATCAAAGCAAATGAAGCTTTCGCGCGTGACCGTATTCTCAAGGGCACAAGTTTGGCGTTGGATCGTTCCACGATGGTTGAACATGTTCTCGGAAGGAATGGTCCGATAGCCTCACCAGAAAGAGAATCTCAGCCTCTCTTACCGTCTCCACAGAGCAGAGGCCTTCCGAGGAGCCCGGGTCATGGGTCCGTTTACACATCATTCAGTTTGCAGTCCCCATACATGAACAGTGCCCCCCCTCTACACCGTCCACAGTTCACCTACATACCGGCTCCGTTAGGTCAACACAGGGACAACCCCCTGCCGCGACCTCCTCGGGATACTTCATTGGACATTGCGAGTCGTTGAACCATTTTGTTGTTGACAATTTTATCTTTTCCTGTTGGTCTCCTGATTTGTGCGCTTCCTTGCTATTTTCTATCAATCATTTGTCCCATACTTCACTTCTCTTGTATACCTCGCATACTTCACTGTGCTTCTGGCCAAGCTCTTGTATTTGATTTCCTTGATCCTTTGTATCGTAATGGTCTTCACGTGATAGAGTTGTATACGCGCAATGTCTTCTGTGTCCGTCGTGCAAGACTGATTTTGACTAGAGCGAGCTACCGTTCTGGGCTCTTCCATCTGAGCTTTTCGAATTGGTCTACAAGGCATTCACATATGTATTATTCAACAGTCGACGATTGACTAAGGGCTTCGATAGCAAGCTTCACGCATCCACTCCACAGATTATGAAGAGCTTCCACCCTGACGTCCGGCGGTAATCACGTGGTGGTGAGTGCGTTCCCCGTCGTGCACAGGGAACATGTCGCCATGATTGAATCTCATCGGGTTGCTCATGACATCGACCACGAGACTTCGCACCTCAGCGGTGGGGACTACTTCCC
>WSTV01000165.1:21922-34316 GCA_019632285.1 Tulasnella sp. 332
AATGGTTGCACTGCCGCTGTCTCGCCCCTGTGGTTGTTGGGCACAGCCCCAGTGTCAACTCGCGCCACGCACGCATGACCATAGCGTTACACGTACTTCTCCACTGATTCGCCCGAGCAACCAGTCCTCGGTCACACATCTGTGATACGCAAAAACTCTGTGAGATCAATTCATCGCAATAAGTCAGATCTCATGGCCAGGGGACTCGGGTCCTCACGACCGGCTATCGAACACCTGCCACCTTTTGCACAGTCCCGAGTCGCCCGTCCTAGCCCCCCAACCTGGCAGTGTCCTGAAGATATATAACCATCATGACACCTTCGCTTTTCAGCTGTGCCACATCCCCCTTCGTATTTTCTCCCCTTCACTTGCTCTGCAACATCTTTCCAACTGGAACGACTTCTCAAAGCCATGAAACATACATCACACTACTCGTCTATCCCAACCTACATACCTCCAGTGAACTTTAAATCTGATTTTCCCGCATATGTTCCAACAACATCAGTAGTCTCGAGGTCAAGCTCCGGGCGAGTTGTGTACGATGATGATCCTTGGAACTCTGCCAAGATTCAAAGTCTTTCGGCCGCCGCTACTACTTCCCGGGATGCATCCTCATTGAGCCGCCAGCCAGTGAGTAGGGGTCATCGACCTTATCTTACATCTGATTGGAGTTTCGGAAAAACCTCATGGTCTGATGATATCTGTAGAAGGGGCATAGACAGAGGCCATCTAGCTGGATGAATCCCGCACGGCAGCCACAACTTTCTCAGCCGACGGCAGGCCCTTCAAGACAGGCTTCTCCACCGACGGCAGGCCCCTCCAAGCTGAGGGAGCAGCCGGCAACTATCGATTCTCGCCGAGGCTCCCGCTCGTCCGGGCACTCACTGCTGACAAGCACCATATCAACCACGCGGCAGCGGCCCCGATCCATGCCACCGCCAGCACCCCCTGTGCGCAACGCTACCCCACAACCTTCTGCATCTCCGTTCAACATCCCATACTCCCTCATCGGCAGCCTCCATATCAACGCCCCGACCTCATCGCTCGACTCACTCCCGAGGAGCCGTCCAGTCAGTCGATCGGGGTCCCCACCTTCAATCCACCTATCCAGTCGCTCCGGATCCCCACCTTCGATCCGTTCGGCCCGTCACCCGACCCTTCTCACCCCCGGAAGCAATGTTTCTTCATTACAGAGCCGGACCCCCTCGCCTGGAGCCGGGAGACAACTGCAGCAGCTGTCGTTCGCCGGCCCAGCTGTCTCACCCGCCTTGCCCGCCCCTCCCACTCCCCTGACGCATTCCGTCCTCTCGCCGCTCATGCCGTCTGGGGTGTGGATGTCCCCCACAGGAGCGACCAATCCGATGACAGCCTGCAGCTCACGCAGCAGCTCGATGGACCTCTTCTGGGACGACATCACTCGCTACGGCAACTCGAGAGCACCAATGGGACGAAAGGTGTCTGATAACATAGAGGAAGGTGCCTTGAGCCCCGTCCACAGTCTCTCGATCACGGAGGTGGGATACGTGGCTTTTACTCAGACTGTTGACGTCCCGTCCAGCGAGCCTGAAGGTGCGGAAGAGTCTCTGGAATCACCAGCCGAGGATCCAGGTCTTTGGCGGGGGTGGGAGGAAGAGGAAGCTGGAATCGATGGTTCGGATACCGAGACGACAGTGGCGGCTCTGCGGCGTCAGCTGCAGGATGATGAGCAGGATGAGAACGAATGGAACACTATAACCGACATGCTTCTAGCGAGGCTCACGTCAAGGGCAGCAACTATGACATCTGACTAAAAGCACCTAATCGTTTTTTCTTTCTTTTAATTCATGTACCTTCGTTCAGTCCATTCACGCATCATTTTATCGTCATCTCTAAGTACATGATAAGATATGTCTAAATTTGTATTCGATTCGCACAAGATCACTGAACACGTGCAAAGAAATATAAGTCACATGCCCCAAGATGAGTGATGAATATGTGAAAGGGATCAAAGAATGTCAACCTCGTGTGGAACTTCCGCCGTTTCTCCTCTCGGCTGCCCACCAATCCTTGAATATGAAGTCCAAGCTCTTGTTGACAAGGTGAACGGGTAAAGCCCTCATGATCTCGCCCAAACGATGTTCGACCGCTTTTGACTCCTCTCCGGCAGCCTCGGCATACTCGCCGGTGAGACGGAACATAGCGAGCACGGCTAGACTAACGTGAGTCTGCTGAGCAGCGTGGAAGGCGTTCTCGGAGAGAGCGGATGTGAGGCTGCTTCCATAAACCTGCATCGGCAATCCCGATCGGTCGCCGCGGACGAGCCGTAATAGAATTTCGAGGGTGTTGTCGAAGGGACCTGCTTTGATGTGTTCGGCGACGAATCGGATGCGTTCTTTCGGCGGGCCGACAGTCGAATGTTGCGCCCAGGCATCGATCAGTGTGAATAAGGTAGCGGGCTGATGCGGATGCGTCGGTGAATTAGCACACCATGAGAGTACAGTTCAGGCCACGAACTAAGAAAAAATGCAGCTCACCGGGTCAGGATCAATGATTGTAATCTTACCGCTCCATGTCCCGTACTCCCTCGCGCTAGTGTTGGAATTGTTGGGACCAGGACCGGACGCAATACTCTTAAGCCATTCCTCGATGTCGCCAGTCTTGACCCATTTCGGCTCTGAGAGTGGCTTGTCCTTGTCAAGATGTAGTGTCAGGCGAACCTTGACGCGTTGCTCCTTCGTCAGCGAGAGAGGAGACAGATACTTGTGGAAAGGCGGGATAGTTGGATCGGTTTCAGATGTCGCTACCGAAACAGACCTATACGTCTGAGTAGATTCGTCCAGCGCATCAACCTGTAAGTATGATCAGGAAGAACAGACCACCAAGAGCAAAGAGAAAACGGAGGAAGGCAATGCCAAACCAGATGGCGGAGTGCGTAGAGAGAGAGAGAGAGAGATGCAGCAGAGCACGAGATGATAAAGAATGAAGAAATA
Source organism: Tulasnella sp. 332 (assembly GCA_019632285.1). Taxonomy (NCBI): domain Eukaryota; kingdom Fungi; phylum Basidiomycota; class Agaricomycetes; order Cantharellales; family Tulasnellaceae; genus Tulasnella; species Tulasnella sp. 332. Next base: position 24,892 of record WSTV01000165.1, read on the forward strand.
AAAAGCAAGAGTCAGTAAGTTGAGGCCCCTTCAGGGCACCAAGACTCGGCATGCGACGACGCCGAGGCTGGTGGAATGAGGAGAGACCGAGACTCGCCAGAATGCCAAAGAGCTCTCCCTTCCTGCGGGCTGAGCCCTGTACGAGCGAGAGCGGAGACAACTGAGAACTGGTAGTCCCATCCCCATCCGTCCCAGTCTGAACTTCATCAGGCTTGGTCGCACCTGAGAGACCCACTCCATCTTCCTTCTTCCTAGCATCCACGCGCCATGCCGCTTCCACGCCTCCACCGTTCACATCATTCCCAGAAGTAGAAACTGTTGCCGCATCTTCCCCAAGAACCCCGTTCACAGCCTCATCCACGGAAGCCCCTATATCCTGACCTTCTGTCACGTGCCCCGCATTTACCAGTTCATGAGCTCCATCTGTGGCTGCATTAAGATCTCGTTGCACGAACATAATGACCTCAATCTTCCCCTGCCCCCTTTTGATCTTGACGCTCTCGACGACGTCCGCGTCCAGAACCAATCTGCGCATGCTTCCCGCATACGATATCGATATTCGATTTGGGGAGGGTAGCGGATCTTGTTCCTCCTTGAGAGGTATTTCAGTGTTCCTCGCCGTTGTCCCAGTCCCACCAGTTGTCAATCCCGAGCCAGTCTTTCCAGTATGGCCTAAGGTCGCATCACCTGAAATGGAGGCCTCGCGGATTGAGGATGGCGATGTTACCGACCCACTATCCACGATTGTTGATGCAGCTTCCATGGCTGATGCCGATACTACTGAGCACTCTTTGGCGGATGCGAAGTTGGCGCTATGCATTACAGGGGACGAAGATTCCGTAGTGGCTTCCGATGTGATCGGCTCCATGATTTCGCCCGCTGTAGAGTTAACGACTGTAGTATGGCTGTCCGCGTTTGGGAACGATATCGGGTCGACACCTGAAGGGTCGGCACCCGCTCCACCGTCATAGTCTTCAGCAGGAGTCTGGCCTTCCACTGTCCAGGTCATATTGGCGTTGTCATCCTGCTGCCAGTCGTCCAATCCGTCGGTCACATCTTCGTACTGTCCGTCGGCGTCAAGGTCATCGTACAGGCTGTCATGCACCTCCCCTTCAGCATCGGCATCAGCGTCTGCGTCCTGTGATTCCTGGGGATCTGTTGACATTTGGGCAAGGAAAGCAAGATCTGTGACCGAAGTGGTGGCGTTGCCTTGAGCGTCTCCCGATATGGGTGCGGGTTCAGATACCGAGCTTCCCGCTGGATCGTCCTGCTCTTGGGTTGAAGTGGGTCCGACGATTGGAATCGCAAACGAAGCGGCACCTCCATCTTCCACCTTAATCCCGTTCGCGGTCTCATGGTGCTGATGTTCATCGCCGCCATCGTCCTCCTTTTTTCGTTTGCCACCTCCCTCAGCAGCACGCTCCTCATCATCCTCATCATCCTCATCCTTCTTTCTCTTCCCTCGTCCATGGATTGGAGCGACTGCATTTGAGCCTGCACCCCAAGATGCCACCGGGCCGATCGGTGGGGGTTGTGGCTTGATCTCCTCCAGTTCCGGGGGGCTTTGGAAGTAGATCCGGATCCGACTCGTCTCTGCTTTGGCATTGCCATAGGTCCCATTGAAGTGCCGATTGCGAGGGGCGACAGGAACTGAATTTGTTGAAGAGAGTTTGAACATCTCGGGACGGCTAGACGAGGACGTGGCGGTCTTGGACGGTGTAAGCGCGAGAGCCGTTGGCGGATCATTGACAGATGCTTCCTTCGCTTCGACCTTGACAGTGATTGCGTCGACACCTTTCTCTTGCTTACAAGCCTCCGGCTCGTGTTTCTTCGGAGATGCACCTGGTTTCGACGTCTTTTCGAGCAAAATGGAAGCAGCCGCCTCTTCATCTTCTGCCTCATCCACATCCGATAGCGTCTTCGATCTGGCTCTTTTGGTTGCAACACCTCCACCTCCTGGTATAGCTCCCCAGCTCCAATCCAGACTCTCTTCCTCGGCTGCCGTCTCGTCTGTATCTTCACGAGACACGGGGGTGACCCCAAACCCAATGATCCTGAAATCCGTCAACGTTCGCCTTCCAGTGAACGAAGGGAACGGCGAAGGTTTCCGGATGGAGAAGTTGAATGCCGACGTGGGAAGTCCGGCCCCGGATGAAGATCTCGCTGGTGAGGAATCAGATACAACAGATCGGTCTCGCGATCGATCCCGCCGATGATGAGCATTTGAGTAGTGATTGTGGTGTTCGGAGCCGCGAGACGGACCCGTGGGTGGGTGGAACGGAGCACGAGAGGAAGAAGACGAAGCGGAGTTGTTATTGTTGTTCGAGTTGAAGTGACGTGAAGAATTTGAAGAGCGGAATGATGCCGGTCCGCGAGGTGCTTGACCTATCGGGGAGGATCAAGAGGGGCGAGAAAAAAGGAGGAGCGAAAAAAAGTGAAGGGATCAGATCATGTCAGTCCGACTAAACTGTGATACAGTCCTCAAATGTGGGACACTTACGTCCAGAACCACCCATTGACCCTCCTCGTCCTCCAAAGTTCGACGGAGCTCCTCCAGATCCTCCTCGTCCTCCGCCGCCACCCATCGAGCCGCCATGCAGTCCCGGTCCGCCGCCGCGTCCGCCTCCTCTACCGCCTCCCATCGCACCGCCTCTTCCGCCTCTCCCAGCCGGTCCGCCTCCCCTACCACCACCAGAAACACCGAGCGAGACACCTCCACTCCTTCCTCCCCCAGCCGGTCCATTAGGGACTGGGAACTTTGGCCCCGTCGGTGCACCACTATTATTAAGTTGACTCGCAGGGACCATGCCTCCTCCAGGCTTGAAATGTAAGGGCGGTGGCATCGGTTGTCGCTGCCCAGACTGATTCGGGCCTTGCTTTTGGTTTCCACCGGGTCCAGTTGGCGCAGGAGGTCGAGCCGGGATGTTCGCGGTCGCGCTATCGAAACGAGGTCTCTTGGCGGGTGGGAAGTGATGTGGAGGGGTATGAGTGTGCTGTTGGTGTTGGTGTTGGTGCTGCTGCTGCTGTGGTGGCGGCGGCGGAGGAGGAGGAGGAGGCATTTGTGGTGCTGGTGGACGGGGTGCCATCTGTTGCTGCATCTGCGGAGGAGGAGCGGGGTATGGATACTGAGGTCCATATGCGACGGGTTGTTGCTGAGGTGGTCCAGCGATAGGTATTGGCTGTTGAGGATGATACGCTGGATATGCCGGTTGTTGAACATACTGCTGTTGTTGCTGTTGAGGATACGCTGCTTGCGGGTACGGAACAGGATGAGTAGGTGGCTGCGGCTGCGGCTGCTGCTGCCAAACTGCAGGCTTCAGAGTACGAGATCCTCATCATCAGTCAATTTTAAAATTCAATAGGAGGGATAAAAGGATAAGACATACGTTCTGACCACCATAGCCATAGTTCCTGTACAGATTCGGATCATACGCAGGAGGTGCTGGCCCCGTTGGAGGGGGTGGCTGTTGCTGTTGCTGCTGCTGCTGCTGCTGCTGCTGCTGAGGTTGCTGAGGCCATCCGGCTGGAGGATAAGGGGCATTCACTGGTACAGGTGCTCTAGCTACATTCTGCTGTTGGGCTGCCCAATATGCTGCCCATTCTTGTTGATGCTGGTTCACAGGGGGTGGCGGACCGGGTGGCAGCGGAGGGTAGGCCGAAGCTTGCGGCGGGGGTGGGGCTGGTGGATAAGCAGGCTGGAATGGGTTGGGTCGCTTGTTCATGGCTTAAGCGATCAATCCTTAGATGGTCAATGTGTACGTCCGCGTATGTGTCAAAGGTGCGAAGAGTGACGCCGAGTAATGAGCGCACAGTTTTGACTACAATGCAGGGCGCACACAACGGAGTTGGCGGAGATTTGGCTACATTCTTCACGGACAAGGCAGTATCATAGCCCATGCCTTGATCTCCAGAAGAAGAGCGTTTATAGTGTGGCAACCGATGTTATCATTGACATGCCTTTCTTCTCCATTTTCTCTACTCTGTTCAAGGGCAGGATCTTCCACCATGTCCATTTGCAGTGTCATACGCCAAGTGAGGAGATCTCGAGAGCCAGTACAACAGCGAGGAAAATTATGAAGCCCAGCGGGCCGGTATTGGGGGCACCGTTACTAACTGGCGAGACTAATGCCTAAAATTCGGAAGCGTTCATCAACCAGACGCTGGTAAGAACTAGGATCATAGAATCTCCTGATTGCTTCCAACTTACAGTATTCCCTGAGGTAGTCATGCTCATAGTACCAGCCGAGGCGGTCACCGTAGCAGTGGCTGTTGTTATAGCAGTCGTCACGGATGTGACTGCATGGATTGTTAGAGAGGTCGCACACTTAAAAGGCATCAATAGTACGCATATGAAGAACTTACACTGGGCGCAGAGCGTCTGCACATACCCAAGACCGGTCGCGACTGCATCTGGACAGTTCGTCTGAAAGCAAGCGGTCGCGCCTTGAATTGCCAGTGCCGAGTTGCATAGGCATGTAAAATCGGTGCTATTGGTGACATGTCAGGATCAAATACAGGTAGGAAGGATGTTCTTGAATTCTGACATTCCAGAGCAACCACCTGCCTGAGCCGCAGCTTCTAAGCAAGTCGTGGTCAAACTGGTGGTGCATGTTGAATTCTGAGAAGCCACGCCGACGGTATAGGGAACGATGATAGCGGTAGCAAATGCAAATAAGTGCATCATCGAAAAGAGGTTCAGGTCGAGAGCAGCCAGATCTGAGCTGGAGGTGCTGGCTGGATGATTCAAACAGTCTAGGTCAAAGCATGACGCAATGAGCGTCATACACATCTCGATGTCAATCCTTGATACTCCGACCCTGTGGCTTGTTGACATGAGGTGATGGGCCCTCTTTGTAGCTCATACTTTGACCATGCTCCCTAGAACTCGCCTGCCAATCGAGGCCACAGCGACTCTAGCTGACACAATCAGGTCAACCTCGCACGGAGATGTTCGACCCACCTCCAGTGCCAGTCATTTCTCATTAGCTCATGAGAATCGTTGCTATAAGTCTGCCATAACAGACGAGGAAGGGACAGGATTGAGGGACTACGCGAGCTTCTCTGGAAACGCTGCACCCACTGGCTCAGCTAGGACCTGCTCCTTGCCCACATCCTTCTCCTCGTCTTTTACAACCTGCGGTTTTTCATTCATCACCGTCGCATCGCCATTCCAACCGATCCACTTGTACCTCCCACAACTCGGTCCTCTCGCGAACAGGACGACAAGCGTAAAACACCCAAAGCCGATGGAGGTCGCCGCTGACGCACGCCATCCAGAAGAGAGGAAGACCTTGCTCCCCACAGCCGATCCTGCCATCTGGCCCTGAGATGATTGAAGTCCATAACAGCTGTAAGCGATTGAAAATGTTCCTTTGGATACTTATACTCACGCTAAACCTCTAAAGAATGATGGGCATCCATCAGGAAGGGACCCCTGTAGAATAAATGGAAGACTTACAGCAAGTAAGAGAACAGCATTCATCCGAGATCTAAGGGCTGGGTCGATCCTAATCATGCGTGAACGGCCGCGTTTCAGAATGACGCTGCGTATATATCAAGAGAGACGCATACCCATAAACTTTGCTGGTGGTCGACACCTGGGACATCTGCACCAATTCAGAAGCTGCGGTCAGTCACCATCAAGTCGTGTAATTCTTCATCATCCGTGACAAACCTGTAGGCCAACGTCCATCGCTGAAATGGCCAAAAAGCATTCAGTACCGGATTCCCGGGAAAGTATAGCCAGGCCATTTTTTTAATAAAAATAAAAATAATAAAAAAGCCTTACAGAAGCAACCGATGATCACTGCAGCGATGTTGATTCCAGCTCCAATCGTAAGGACTACTTGACTCATGGTCAAGATCACCAATGCTACTAGAATGCCGAACCATAGGACCATTCTGTCCACCAAGCGGCCCACGAATGGAGCGGTCAGCACTCCAAGGATTCCAACGAGTCCGAACACCCCGATCTTTAGACTACGAGGTTTAAAGCAGGCAAAAGTCAACACCAGTAAAGAAGAAGAAGGGAGAACACGAAAAGTGCCAACGCACGTTGAGAAATGGTATGGTGCATCCGCCAATAAGAACGTCAGGGTCACCCAGAAGTTGCTGAAGATGAACTGGGTCGAGAAGTTGATGCAGCATGCTTGGACCAATATCGGCTCCGTCACAGCGAATTTGGCCATCGTTCTCATGATTCCAGCATAGGTGAGTCGATTCGCAGGGGACGCATCACTCACAGGAGTCGCCTTTCCGCCTTGGGCAGCTGGGGGTGCTTCGGCCTTGCTAGGCCGGTCCGGCAGGACTCCCCAGATCAAGAGCAAGGTGGTGGACTGCAGACCTACGCCCACCCAATACACATTCCGCCACGACCCCGTGACGTCCGCGATGACGCCCCCGACGGCTCTAGCCATGATGATACCAAAGATCAGGCCAGAGAGAACAATCGACACGACGGAAGCACGTCGCTCGACGGGCGCAAGGTCCGCAGCGTAAGGGAGGACGATCTGAGGCGCGACAGTGACGACGCCGAGGAGGAAGGATAGGACTTTGAATGCGATGACGTTCGGTGATAGGGCGACAGCCATGGTGAGAGGAATACATGCGGAGAGCAAGAGAAGAAGTAGCGGTCGACGACGGACTAAGTCGCCCAATGGAGTGATGAGGATAATCCCAGCAGCGTATCTGCAAACAATGGTATTATCAGATGCCACTGGGTCAGTGACGGCTTGATATATATGACGCTTGCCCGGCTTGTGTGAAAGTAGGGATCGTAGAGACTGTGGAATAGCTAACATTGAAGGATGTTGCGAGGTCGACTGAGATGGATAAATGTACAGATTATTAATGATCTGCGTTCTTCATAAGCAGCTAAAGACCAACCAAGAAGGGGTTGGCAGTAATACAGATTGGCCGCAGCTACGGAACGTAAAACATGAGTAGTAGTTCAAATTACGGATTATACCCTTACTCACTGGTAGCACTTGTGAAGCCGAACACAATGTTAAGCTTGAGAGTAAAGATGAAGGCCTCCCCCGGGTCGTACTGTTGCTTTCGAGGGATCGGTATGAGCCTAAAGTCGCGAGTCCTCCGTTCGAAAGGGACAGGTGAAGGCGAGGCCAGTTGCGGGGTTTCAAAGCCACTATTGACACCCAACGATCCAGATTCCACCCGTTGTTCGTCATGGAACTGCTCGACATGAATCGAGTCGGATTTAGATACCGCGTCGTTTAGTGCATGTGAAGTTGAGCATTCGACCGCAGATGTCGATTTTGCAACACATATTTCCTTGAACGACGAGGCACTGTTCATGGTTACAAAGGTCATGTGGCGCACAACCTACACGAAGGAGATAATAGGGCGATCGAGGGAGAGTTTGACCCGATCTTTCTGGCTGATGGGAAGGCATCTAAGTATATGATTCGATTTTCGAGGTCAGTCTTACTTCAATGTGATCTCGGCACGGTCGGCCGTGTTTCGCCGTGTGGAGGCGTGCAAGATTATCAATGCGGGAACAAGCGAGTGTGTACATCCTTTACTAGTTCTTGACGCCATAAGCAAGCCTGCGTTGTGACAGGCAGAGGTGTGGTTTATTGCTTAGCAAAGCGACTGCAGTGGCCGAGCAGTGAAGTCGCACAAATGTTTGGCGAGTCTGATGGGATAACTTTTCTATTCTTTGCTCCTGCTTCCCCAGAAAGTGGCACCTTGCTCGATTTGCGTGCTTCAGCCGGACACGATCCTGCCCTCCCGTGTTGCACATGTCTCCAGTATCAAATTAACCAATCTCTAATGTCTCTCTTACCATGGGCTCATGTTCATATTAGCGGTGCAATGACTACATGCGGCGTCCAAGAGTGAGAGATCATGCCACCGAGTTCAACGTCCCGGGCATTTCATTATTTAACCAACCCCAGAGCTTTACAATATTACGAATCCGGTAGGGTTTACAACCTCTCCCTCCTTCAAATGTGCAATCTCCTTCAAAGATCGGCCCTTATCTACCCTTTCATAGACCTTGATGCCTCCTCCCGTGAAACCTCCCGGAATCTGCGCTCCGACAGTCAGCCCACCGACCACGACGTACTTGTCCTCTTCGCCCCCAAACGCAACCCCTCGCACATGATGCAACCCAGTTCGGACCTGCGCGACCAGCTCGAATCCTGAGGATGCATCCCCTGGCGTGAAGATGGCTATGGTGTCTCCCTCAGGGTGCGGGTCATTTCGGTTCGACACGTAGATGAGGGTTTCGGGAAATGAGGTGGATGGTTGTGTCAGGAGGATCTCCGCTGCTAGCATGTTATCGGCTAGTTCGTCGGGTGGCATGACACCAGGGATCGTTTTAACCTCTTTCACCTCGCCAACCTCGGGATACGAGTGGAGTGTGACAGTCGACTTGAGCTCGTTGACGACGTATAAGCCATTCCCTGGCTCATATCATATTAATAATGCGCGTCCAATGGGGATATAGAAGATGCTAACCTTTGACAACAACGTGCCTCGGTCCTGCGCCTTTGGTCGTGTTGATCGCTTCCTTAATCGTCCAGGCTTTGGTCTTGTCGTCACGCTTGAGCCTCCAGATCTTGTCGCTTCCAAGATCCGGGACGAGCAGCTCTTCGCCAGAAGGATGAGGATAGATTTGATGAGGGTGCGACGACTCTTGGCGATCCGCGCTAGGACCTGTGCCAGGGAACTCGAACTTGACCGGTTCGACGGTGGGCGCGAGTAATGCAGGAGGCGACAAAGAGAGCGGGAAGGTTTGGATCGATCCGGAACTATACTGAAATTGTGTAGGTCAATAGAGAATCAACATGTCAGATCATTTCACAGTTTCAGACTTTCAAAAATGGACCCACATTGCAAGTGACAACCTCACTCTCACCGATATGCAAGTGACACGTCCCCGCTCCTCCACTTGACGCCTCCTGTATCAGGTCAAGCGTTCCATCGGGCTTGGCTTTAAACAGCAGAACCTTGCCTTCTGCCCCCTCGTTGGAGGCGAAGACGAGCGACTTATCTGTCGGGTGAGTCGCTACCCAAGATGGGTTCGATCCCGCGGGAGTCGTACCGACCACCTTCAAAGTCGCTGGGGACGTCGAAGGGTCGAACGATAGCGTGGTAATCACCTTTGAGTACGCGCCGACGAGGATGGTGTAAGGCATGGCTGTTCTCGAGGATTGGGTGATGGCTTAAAAGCTCGTAGTGATGGCGGTCGGGTCATCTTATATACGTAGCAGTTTGTCCATTGACTTGGCCGACGAGCGCGAGGTTCATCCGGACGGGTAATCTGGAGTGCGGAGGTCGGAGCTGCTACCGCATATGGAAGGGAGTTCACGCTCCGCCAAACACAAACACAATCTTAGCAACGATTCGAGGCTCGCGCTCAACTGGCAAGTACGCAATAAGGTGGCGCGGTGTTGAAGCGG
>WSTV01000165.1:34571-46559 GCA_019632285.1 Tulasnella sp. 332
GAGTAGTATTTTTATTTTTCAGAATTCCACACGGCTCTGCCGAAGATCTGCCGGACCCCACTCGTCGAACCTCAATATTACCAGCCATACATGAGAGATGAGACCATGGATCGTTCATTCCCTTGGCCAACCTCCACGCACCCCTTCCTCAGACTCGCTCCCATCCAATCGTCGACTCACGACCTCGCAGTACCGCATTCCTTTCGCACGCATCTCCTCATACGACATATCCGTCACAGCGCCCAAGGAACCATCGTTGATCTTCTCTTCCCGACCGCCGCCGCCATCACCAAAGCCCATCCCCCCAAGACCAAGGATCGGCGCCCCCGTATCATCGTGCCTCTCGATCGTAACTGAATACGGTATCGAGCAATTCGACCCCCCATTCTGAAGCGTCCAACTGTCCAATTCGAGCTCGAGGGTGTTCACTTGACATTGGCTCTTTGAGACCGCTGGCGCTGGGTAATCGATGGAGGCGAATGATTTGAGCGAGGAGATGGATCGCTGATGGTGCTGAACGCGGTGATGGTTGTAGCGATTCTGAGCTAAGGAGACGCGTCGAAGATTATTGATCGTGTGTTGTGACATTATGGAGGATCGGTGACGTCTATGGTGGGCGTTGTTGTCGTTGGCGAGCGTTTGTCTCTCTTGGTCTGATATCATCTCCGCGAGGGAAGCTCTGGGGAAGAATACCTGTAGGGTTCATGGCGTTTTGCGATCAGTCCTCTTACATTTCGATGGGCAAGATTGAGAGTGAAAGGTATTTCTTACGAGTAAGGTAATGGCTGATGAGATGGCCGTGCCTACACCTGCCAATATCGCCAATAGGTCCATCCAGAAGTGTATGCGTTCCACATGGCTAACCAACCGTATCCCTTGTATTCCGAGGATCATAGTCGGCACGACGAGCAGAAACCTAAACGCAATGCGTACGTTCTGGACACGAGTCATCAGCCGCTTGGGAGAGGTGTAGGCAACCACATTTCGAACCACCGGATAAAATAAAAAACATACATTCAGCTCATTGAACTTGGCCAATCGGCAGACGACTTCTGGCTCAGCGCCTTCTCCTCGCAACTTGTTGATAAACCTAGGGAAAATCCAGCTGAAAAAGAAGGGAAAAGAAGGTGAATCAGGGTGACTGATAGGAGGAGACATCACTAAAACTGCACATACTTCACTCGTAGCGAAGCCAGTGTGATCGCAGCGCTCCCCAAAGATCCGGCTAAGAAGACGTTTGCCTCGGCTCGATTCTGGTCGCTCGAAATCCCCACGGCCACGGGCATGCCGATTAGCGCCACGATAGACCCGGCGCACCATATATAGAAATATGGACTGCGTTGCCACTGCCGTGGTGTGGAGGTCGTCGTCAATAGGAAGAGCCAGAAGTTCAGCTCCTCCAGATGTGCTACCCTGAACCAATATATTTTTTGATCAGTGATTCTGAGTGGTGACCTATTGTTTTGATAAGCCTTTACATACATCTCGAGTGCCCAGGAAACTGCAAAGAACGCGTAGGCAACTTTGGCTGCCGTTCGCGCTTGGTCAGACCAGAATGCTAACGGGGTGAGTATGACTGCAGACCACAACAATAGAAGTTAAACAAGGTGGGAGGCATATATTAAGAGTGTGCGATACGTACTATCTCCGTCAAGAATCTGCGTGTACCCATGATGGTACTTCAACACCGTCAAAGTCACGGCGAAGGCCACGAAGAGCGGGACAGAGAAGAGGTATGTATAAGTGAGCATCCGCTTGAAAGAGCCCTCTTCTTGTCTTGAAGACCATTTGAGACACTAATTTCTCAAGCATTCGTCAACGGTCAGCAAGTTGATCTGAGAGGGCCGTACACACCTGGAATTTATCGAACTGGTACAAGTGATATAAAAGGAAGCAGCAGAGCTAAACGGATCCTGGTAAGTCATAATCTATGGGCCAATGTATTCAGAGGATGAAGCTTTGCGACGCACCATCATTGATAGAATGGCCCACATGAGCGTGGCCGCGGGACTAAGCTGTGACATTAAGAGGGAGGATCTGTAGCAGAAAGACGTAAGGAGCATAAATTAGAAGATAGCTAATGCAGCCCAGATACTTTCCAAGCAGATGCGCGCCTATGGTAACTATATAATAGGGGGGATGTAATGCAAGGACGGTGGACCGGCCGGATTAGAGGCCCTACCGCAAAAAGCCAGTTACAAAGGTGCTTGCTTACCCGCCACTATTAAGAGTCCTGTTGAGGGAATTAGCGAGCGGAAGGAGGAGTCGGCTAGGTTACACCAGACGGAGAAATGAGGGATGGAAGCGAGGCGTCTCAAGTGAAAGTGGCAGGCGATCCCGCATACATATAGGCTCAAGCGAGCGCGAACACTTTGGGATGGTTTTCGTGGCTCATAGGCATGTCCGTGGACTTGATGGGCGCGAGGGGATAGGCGGGAAGGGAATCTTCCCTCGAAGTGAGATCTAATGGCTCGTGCGGTACAAGGCGGACTGCTGGTGATTTAGCCATGTGATCAATTCCAAACGCGGTGATGTACATTATGAGATTATGTCAACCTTGGGAGGGCCCCGATTAAGGAGGTATGGGTTGGGCTAGATCGATGTTGGTTTCCGGTGATTTGCCGTGACGGCCGCATCACTGGGGCATCGCTTCGTTGATACATGACGCTCATCGAAATGAAGACATAGCCCGCAGTGCGTGGGTTATTCCCGCACCGTGTAATTTCCTGATCGTCGGTTATGGATACAAAAAAATAGGAGTTTTGGGCCGTGGATAGCGCGGGTGTGAAGCGAAGTTTCTCGCGTCGAATGAACATGACAAACTCCCACACGCTCAACCCTGAAGTGTCATGGTTCGCTGCCAGCGCCAGTTCTCTTTTCACTTTTTACACGTTACAATCGTTGAATGATACCACCGGATATGTTCGCGAAGAGTGCACACTGCGTCTTTGGAGAAGCCCATTCTTGTTGATGACCTACATTGGATATTGTTCGTTGGCCAGTTGCCGACGTACAGCATCGTAAATGAAGCTGCATTGTATTGCTCACCTCCAAAGAACGTCTGGAAGTGTGCGCCACGGACGACCGTGTCTGAGTTCTCTCGAATAACGATCCCTGTGGCGCAGATGACCTTCTCCCCATTCGCCCAGATGTCAATCTCACCTGCAAGTCGTGCGTGTCCCCGAGAATGAGCTTTGAGCGACGAGGCTGTAGAGAAGAGGAACCTAGCATACCATTCGCCACGCCTATATCGTTCAGCTTCACTCGCTGGGCGATGACGGTCCACTTCCCCGGTTTGAACCTCCACGCACCACGCCCGACGGAGAAACCATAATCCGGATTCTGCTCGCTCTTGGGTGGAACTTTGCAGAGCACATCAGTGTTCTCTTCCGTGAGCGGCAAGTAGGCGTAGATCTCTCCATCTGAAAGATACTCCATCAAACATGCGTTTTTAGGTTGGTTTCTTTGTCACTGAGAGCTTCAGTCTCACCTCCATTTCTGCGCCACATGAGACGTAGGGAGAAGCATTGATCGCGATCCTCCTTTCTCCCACCTGAGCATCCATATGCGATTTCGGGAGTGGAGCCACCGTATGGTCCTAAAATTGGTTGAGCGATTCAAGTTCCACATTCCTTTGTACCGCATATACATAATTTCAGCACTCACCAGGAAGCTTGCCTCCACGCCTAGTCAAGTGGTGTGCATGATGGTGAAAGAGAATTGGAGTACGTCAGACAGCTTCATCCTTCGGAAATAAGAGGACTCACACGAATTCAAATCCAGGTTCGAAATACACCGCATACGAGAACAGGATCTCCTTCGCGTTCTCAAAGGCGAAGTCACCTCCAGGTCCGCCCAAGTAAAAACCGAAACCACCTTTGGGTGCGGTCTTGTTGTTCGGGTTGATTGAGCCCTCTGGGAAGACGGCCCTCCATGCCTTGGTACCCGGATCGGCCAAGGGTAGGTCTTCGACGATCTCGTGTGTCGTTTCCTTTGATACTTTGGCGATGTTCAAGGTGTCATCGGAAAGTGGAACGTAGGTCAGACCGTTTGGTCCATCGAGTCCGGGAGCGCTTGTGAAACCAGATTGGACCGCGCAAGGAAATAGATGCGAGACGTTCAGAAAGCCATCTTGGTCTGACATCGAAATTTGATTTTGGGATGGTATCGACGGATAATATGAATGGTCCGGTGGTATGGGTGATCTCGGGGATCGATAACCATGTACATTGGCACTGCCCAAGGCACGTGCACGTGTTGAGGGTATTAGGAAGCTTCCAATTAGCAGCCAAGCCTTGATCATGACGGGGAGGTCATTCTTTTGGCTGACTGAACAGAAGAAGATTATAACAGTTGGTGCGAGAGGAGTGGGAGGGGATTGGCGGCACGGAATCGCAGACGCCCTGAGAATCTGTCTTCGAAACGCCCAGAACAACCCACTTCAATTTCCCCATACAGAAAAAAAAGGCGTCTGTGATTTCGCGTGTCAACATTAGCGGCTAGGTCTGTAGATAGACATTATAGAGTCGGACATTAATTTACCACATTGTAGCGGTCGTTTGCGGGATGGAGGCCTCCCTCCCAAGGGCATCTCTGCAGTTCTCGGTAAACGTTGCTCGAACTGAGCCACTTGCTCGAGGATGATGGGACTTCATATTCATCCAAAGAGACAGGCGTGTACAAACGCTATAACGCGGCTCCATCAAGTGGCTGGCCCGCCCAACTATTACTATATCATTTCGACCTCTGAGTCGATTTTCTCGGAGGTTTCTAGCCCAGGTGCGGGTCGCGATTGTAGGGCCCATTGGGGAAGTGACCTGAGACGGCGTCTCCGAACACGTCCCAGGACACGAGACCGCCGCTAAGGTTGAAATGGTCGAGTACAACCTTCCAGGTATAGAACGCCACAGGTTTCCAAGTGCCTGAAATTCCCAGAACTTGAAAATCCACCCCAAAGAACGTTAGGACTACGCATGCATGTAGCTGCAGCATCTGGATCTATTTGATCGTGCCGTTCACAATATGTTGGTAGTGGCAACTGTTTTTAGCGTGGATAGGGATGATGAACGTTGACAACATACTTATGGCAGCAAGTTAGATCAAGCTTCTCAACAATCTTCGAGATTCGGTTAAAGTGGCCGCCAGGTGACGTGTCAAGGGTGTCTGCTCGACAAGAAGGCAGGTTGGAGAAAGCATACAGGGTGGCGTCGTCGACTTTGGGTCTCCATGTCGTGGCAGGCTTCGAGGAGTGCTTCGTTGAATGAGATAGTAGTATATTGCATTGACGCCACAAAGCATGTGTGACCATGAAAATTAAAGCTGGAACAGGCATGGCAGATAAGCAAATGTGCGAGCGAACCGGCTGTACGCCCTCAACCCGGCCAAAAAGGGTGGGATATTACAACTGCCAACTGCCTGACATCTCTGCAAATTGCGCACATACAGTGAAGCGAAGCGTCAGATGATCAAAAGGCCTAACGCCTACGGAGCTGCCCGAGGTGAAGCGGTTCGAGGAGCCTCATTTTGCGCACATAGTTCCCACGAAGGATATTTGGTAATCGAAGCTCTTCCCAACGGTCTTCCTCTTCTTCATTGCTACCCGGAAACTACCTTTTGCTAGAATCACGCCTTCCAGCATTCGCTCGCTGCGTTCGCCCGGTAGAGAGGCAACCACAGGTCGCTACCTCGGGACCCGGAACCCCTTCACGGTAGCTATAGCGTTGCTAAATTGACTTGATACTGATAAAGAGCTACTCAACAACCCTTTATAGCTCCTTCTGTGTTCTCGACCGTAAGGCGAGACGATAAGTGCAAAGACCAGGCAAGCTGTCTTTGAGAAGACCGACTTATACAATTTTGCCTAGCTGAACTCCTCTCAAAACGAACGGAATTTTAGCAGCAGTCTCCACCCTCGACGCTCCACACTCCCACTACCTATCCTCACCCCATGGCTCCATATTTCTATACCGTATCAGATGAGGATGTTCTGCCATATGTAAAATATGTCTCGGACCATCAACTCACGACGCTCAAGAGAGCTGTTCGTGGTCAGGTTTATACACGAGACGATGCAGAGTTGGTCTTTCCCCAGTGCTGCAGTTATCTCCTGATCACTGATACCGACAACTCTTGGTCACCTGCTTTCAGCTTCAAAGGGTATAGCAGATGCTTCAACGGTGCATTAGGCACTCCCGCATGCCTGCTCGTGACGCCTTTGGACGCTCACGACGTCAGCGAGTAAGTGCCTGTCTCGCTAAAATGTTCGCCCCAAAATCTTGGCAATTTAACGAAGTATCTATGACCGTTATTCTTCGAATTTAGAGTCATCGTGTTCTGCAATCGCAACGGATTTACTCCCTCAGTCAAATCCGGTGGATACGGCACTCACGGGCTGTCCATCGAGGGCGACATCATCCTCGACATGCGCAAGATGGCCGACGTCTCCCTATCCGTCGAGAACATCCCCATGTCTGGATCCACATTGGCCATGGAAGGTGTCGACGAGGCTATAGTGGGTCCGGGTAGCCCTAGAGGTTTCGTCTTCGCTCGAGAACCTTTCCCACAAAGCATGCAGGACGTCTATGCTGCCCCGGATATCCTCAAAAGACGTAGAGACGAAGCTTTTGGTAGCGATGATGATGGATCCGGAGACGACGAAAAGGCCGATGAACAAGCTCCTCCCCCCTCGGGCAATGCTGCCTCTACAATCTCTCCACCAAACGCGTCCCGACCGTCCACCGGTTCAATTCCAACGCTCACGTCATCATCAGAAGGTGAAAGCCTCCCCAAAACTGTAGTGGACTATGAAGGTTCCACGTCAGGATCGGGCTCAGACTCGAAGCCTACCACCGCCTTCCGTCCGTTGACCGATATCGCTGCCGCCCGGTCCAACACGGCTACGAGTCGACGCACGCGTGTGAAATACGCATCCCCGGATCCCAACCCACCTTCCATCGCAGCCACCATGAGCAGCATGGGGTCATCGTCATCGTCCTCGTCATCAGCCTCCAGATTAAGATTCTCAGGTGCGACATTAAGCATCCCTGGGCCACTCAACGAAGAGGAGACGCGGGAGTTCTTATCTACCTCAGGTTCGGCTGGTTCTGGTTCTGGGTCCACGCCGTCGAGGTTCGGAGGACTCTCTGCAGCGTCCCCGTCTACATCGGTTGGAAGCGACTCCAAGGAGACCACTACCAACACCCACAGCCTGCGACAAGCTCCCAACCCCGTATCCCCAGGACCCACCTTCCTAAACGACCCACAACGCTCAATATCTCCCGTCGAGGTCGCCCCTCCTCCCAGAGGTCCATTCGACTATGGTGCTCCCCCGGCCTCAACTCCTCCCGTGGCAGACCAATTCGGGAGTGGAATCGGGATAGGCGGCACAGTAGTGGGGAATGACCTCCCTATCGTCACCTCATCAGGAGGCGCCGGCAATAGTTTCCCTTTACACCCAATTGACCCATCCGCGCCCTTCGCCTATTGCACGATCAGTTGCGGTGTCACTCAGAGGACTGTCGACAGCTATACGACCGCGAACCCACTCCCTGGTATCAGCGCTTCTGGAGAGCAGGTGATGGTGCCTTATTATATCCCTGGGGCGGCGTTCCCCGTGGGGTCGACTTTTCTGTTGTTGGGAGGGTTTGGGTTTCAGACGCGGCTGAGGGGGTTGAGCATCGACTGTTTAGTGGAAGTCGAGATGGTTTTGGCGGATGGGAGGGTTGTGATTGTCAACGAGGATGAATATCCTGGTGGGTGTTTTCGAAAGCGATTTGAAAGCTTCTGTACGCATCCAAATGACCCACTTTCCTGTTTTTCGCTAGACCTCTTCTGGGCCATCCGAGGCGCCGGCACCGCCTTTGGCATCGTCACGCGCTACAAAGTGAAGGCGTTTCCGATCCCAGTCGTATATGCAGGCAACATCATCTAGTGAGTCCATGTCTCTCACCCCATCTCGCTCTTGTTTATTCTGATGTCGACAACTTATGATAATGAACTAAGTGAATTCCACCAATCCACCGCTGCCTCGCTTATCAAACACTTCCGAGACTGCGTCAAATCTGCTCCCAACGAGCTCTACGCCAATGTCATCCTCACGGCTGGTCCACGCAATAATGGCGCATTGGTGGTGATTCAGATCTGTTGGATAGGGACTAAAGATGGTGGATTGCCGTTCCTGCAGGCCATCATGAGTTGGAGTGGTGAACAATGCCTCTTAAATGAGGTCAACGAGAAGACTTTTGCGCATCAGCAAGATTCAGTGGCAAAGGTGCTGAAGCCTGCAAGTAAGCCACTCATTTTTGCGGCCTCCCTTTAACGCATTCCCCTTTGGCTATCTGCTGATCTGAATATTTACTCTCTCAGCTGGGCGCAAGTGGTTCTTGCGTAGTGATGTTATCACATCTCTGACAGACGAGATGGTTCACCAGACGGTTGACAAGTTTGCGGATACACCCGATGGATGCGGTGAGTGTGATCTTCACCTTTTTCTTATCTCCGAGTCCCATTAGGATGGGGTGACTTGACGACGCTCGTGCACCAATTTCAGCATGGCTGTTTGAGCTGGCCGGTGGTGCGATCCCCAATTGTCAAGGCACGTGCGTGCCAGGGGTCGTCAGGAAAGGGGCATTCAATGTGGTGGCGTTTCATCAATGGAAGCTGGAGGACTCGGATGCGAAATGCGTCGACGACGCCGAGGAGGTGCGCCAACATTTCTCATCTTAATCTGATCGGAATGAATCGTGCTCACGGTTACGCGATGCGTCTCCTTAGTGGATGAAAGACACTGTCAATCCGCTATCCGCCGGTGGGCCTTATCCTTCAGTAAGTTGGCGTTCGACGGCACGAAAATATCTGCATAGCCCTGATAGAATGACGATGATCAACTCAACTAGTTCTTGGAGCGGAAGGAGCTCGTCACAAGGACCATGGGCGCCTTCGGCACAGAGAACTGGGAACGACTGGTGGTGCTGAAGCGGAAATACGACAATAAGGCCCTCTTCCGTCACAACTTCTGGCCGCTTGAGGACGACGGCAAGCCGATGGGAACTTTGACGGTCGAGATGGACGGAATCCCAGAGGCGAGTGGGACAACTGATAAGACGGAGCATCCAACGAAGGAATCCTCTGAGAAGGGTAAAGGCAAGATTGCAGGTCGACACGGAAATCATCTCATGGATAAGTTCCTTGCGCCGTGACGTTTGTAGTGATTGTGGAGCTGGCTGGCTGGCTTTCTCCACAAACCATTCTCAAGGGGAACTGTATTGTTTTGTTGAGACGTATATGGGACACTTTTCTTAGGGTACCACGATAGTCTTTCTTGTTTCTGTTTTATCCGCTTACAAATACACGATGAATTGTTCGCCATTTGATCATCTTACATAGCGGTGAGTAATCGAAACAGGGTATGTTATTAGCCTATGCGCCAAAACAAACAAGGCGTACTAAATGTAAGTAAAGTAAAATGTTCGATGCTACCAGACTGTCGAAGTCTTAAAGGAGGATGTAATGCTACCGTCGTCGACCAGGGTCACGATCAACGTACTTGACCATCTCTGGCTTGAGGTCTTCGATGCGAGTCACACCCAAGAGTCTCATGCTGGTTTCTACCTCTTCTCGTATTACTGAATAATGGGTGCCATCAGCATGAGGTGGTCCTTGAAAATGAGGGTTGCACTTTACTTTGAATGACACGCCGTACACCAGGTTCTCCCCATGCTCCATTGCCATAAAGTATCGGCCTCCCGAGCCCCACGCCCTTGGCACCTATCATGAGGATGATTATCATTGGCGGCCTACCTCGATTTCGACTCTTTCCCTACTCACCGAGACATAGAGCTTTTATGACATCTGTCCCTCGCCGTACGCCGCCATCCACATAAACTTCGAACTTCGGATTATGTGTTAGATCCGGTCGACGCTGGTTGAGTTCGTGAAGGATATCAATCGGAGCTGGAGAGCTATTACAAACCAAGCCATCAGCGTCTGACCGATCGATTGTTTCCATCGATTGGAAGGATCGAGTGCGAAAAAACATGCTTACAAATCAAGAGAGCGACCACCATGATTGCTGATAATAACACCCTCTACGCCGTGCTGGTGTGCCTTCTCGACGTCCTATTAGATCATGATTGGACTGTCAGCACTCCCTCATTTAGTGTGAGTAAGCGCTGCACCTAACGCACCTCAACACATTGAATGCCTTTGATTATAAGGGGCAGCGATGTTATAGAGCGTATCCAAGCAATGTCATCCCATGATATGTCTGGATCCTGGTAACCGGATATCGCCTTGCAGCCCAATATTCAATTCATAACGTCAATCACGGGCGGCGAGGACGCGCCCGAAACTCATCACCTGTGCCACGCCTAGGACTCCCTGCCCTTCAGCACCAGATATAGCAGATGCCTTCGAATCAATAGAGTTAGATGCAGAAACTATATCGCTCCACGTCCCATGAAGTGCACACCTGGAAGTCTCCTTTTGCTCTTTGGTCTCGCTCCCGTTTTCCAGGCACAGCCGAATCCACGGTAAGCATGATAGCATTGTAGCCATCTTTTTCCACGCGTTTTAGTAGCCGTTCTGAGTTCGCCCGATGCCTGTCGAGGTATATCTTGCGAACCCGGTGAAGTTAGTTCGGTCTTCTTTCGCGCTCTTGGGCACCGCTTTGCCAAGGGGTCGCTGACCAGAGAAAGGCAAAGCACTAACCTGGAACATTAGGGGCTGATCCGGCCGCCGAGCCGCAGCAATCTCGTCGAGGGAGCAGCTTGCATTGATAGATATCTGGGGGCATCAACCTCAGGTCAGAAGAAACGTCTTTCCAAACGATCCTTGGCTGTGTAATGCGTACCCCTTGTATAATGCCCTCTTTCGCTGCGGCCTGTACGATATTAACTTCGCCTGGAATAGAGGGAAGAACATTCACGTTTCAGTTATTAACAACTCATTAGAATACAATTTAAGTGTGGTGTGTGTGGAGGTGCAGCCCTTACCACCTGGATGGCCAAGCCTTGCCAACGCAGCGGGAGAGACGAAGACGGGCAAACTTGTTGGGACCCCTAGCATTGATGAGGCTGTGCTGATCCTGGACACCTTATTCATTCTGGCGTGGGTTTCAGTATGGTTCAGGGACCCTTGTCAGGGCCGAACAATATCCACTGCACTTGGTCCAGGACTCACATTCGTGGGCGGAACCAATATCGTTTATATGCGTCACTGTTCTCGTGGAAAGCTAGGAGTGGTTTCCAGCAAGGTACTGAGTGTTTTAAACTGACTGAATGGAAATTGATATGGGGATGGCTTACTATATTCGTCATCGCCAGCCGAAGCATAGTATGCATACGCAACATTCGTCAGGACAGTCGTTGCTAATCTCTGAGATGTACCAATCAGGTCAGAATGGCAACGCGTCTTGATTCCGTGGCCAGATGATTGAAACGCACCTCGATTTCGTTTAAATTTAGTGCAGCTTCAGGGGCTGGAATCACCTTCCTTGCTTCCCGTATCCTTACGTCCTCTTCGCTGTCCTGCAAGGCCTCCGCGGGAGCCGTCGTCAGGTCCAACGATCCAACATGAGCCTCTGGTGGGAGATCGAGGAGGACGTCTAACGAATGTATGGGGGCGAAAGCCTTTCTGTGCATTGGATTGATATATCTCGTCAGCAAAACACAAAACAACATCCCACGACCCCCCACCTACAAGGGTCCTTTTAGAGAGCGAACTGGGAAATACTCACGTCACGTCCTTGCCGGCGAGCTTCACGATTGCGTATAGGCCACCAGGATGGATTGGGATGAATTTGGTGACGTCGTATACCTCCCCGTGAATAATCTATTCGAGGAGAAGAGTCGGGGGACCGGGTCGCGTAATTAGGTCAGAAGTTCTGAGTGCCACGAAGAATCCCTACACACCACCCAGCAGTCGTCGCGTTTATTGTGCCGTGCGACTTCGTCGAAAGGGATGAGCTTCAGCCGTGGAGATCGGGTGGTA
>WSTV01000166.1:0-29651 GCA_019632285.1 Tulasnella sp. 332
TTGAGCTCCCTGCACTGAAGTACCTAGATCGAGGTGCTAGGTGTTCTGCGCTTCGAATGGCTATCGAAGACTGGTTACCAACAGCGTACTCTCCCATCCCCTTGTCCTATCGATCGAATCATAGGTGACCTACGCGCTGATAGACGCCTTCGATCAATGATAGCAAACCGCTGGCTCCCATACACTTAGGTGGCTCTTTGACCAAATGGCTTCCAATATAAATGACGGCATGAGGCCAACAAGCAGCTCCTCTTCCCAAAAAAAAAAAAACCCCATCTCCTCTCGTCAACAGTTCACAGTTATGTACGGACCGTTCAAAGGACCTTTTCCAGAAGGACGGTATATCATGCAATGGAGCGCTAGCCATGCCGGCTATTCCCTCAGCCTGACGGATGTCGTGAACAACTCACCAGTTAGCATGGCAAGTTTCGAACCTCACAATGATAGACAAGTGGTATATATTGCCTCATTTAATTCAGTTTGACACCGTCTGATGCCGAATAAACTTACTCGAATTTTCCAGTTCGTGCGCAGTGGCAACTCGAGTACTCCGTCTACGGTTATAGGATTAAGAACGTCCTTACCTCTCATACCTCTCATACCCCCCATGGACTCTACCAAACTGTGTTCTTGACAAGGACAAGTTTATTGTTTGCGCTGACGACAGCATCGTCGAATGGAGCTTCATCCAGTCCTCCGAAAAATTCCCTGGGGTGCGATGCTTCTTGTCAGTGTCCAGAACGGTCGCGAGTCCGCGTATCTAATCATTATTGCTGACCTGACGGCGGATTGTGCTCGAATAGCCTCCGTGTCGTGAGTGGCTGGAACCTTCAACCCGATGACGACTTCAACGTTGCGGTGGAATAGCAGCAACAACAACAACTTCGTGCGTTGCTTGCTTGGAGGCAAAACTTGTGGAAATTAAAGCCTGATCTCGGCTTCCTAGATCTGCCTTAGTGCTTTTGCGTCGGGCACCCCTTTCGTCCTTCGCGCCGTGAGAAACCCTTCAAGTACGTCATATACGCACCCATGTGATCACACGCCGAGCCTAACAGACAAGCTTATTTTTCTTCCTTCCCTTGGATTTAGACGTGTTATTCCAGCGAAGAACAAAAGATGCGTGCTTCGCAGCGCCTTCTACCCTGACGTCACCCTCGATCTGTTCAAAGGAGGCTCTACCCCGGGTAACCTCGTCCTCGTCAACACAGCCAGCGGCGAGGACTCGCAAACTGTACGTTTCCCTCATTCTTCTTCAAGTAAAATAATCTAGAATTCATGCCAAGTTGCTGACTTTCTTTGGATCAGTGGACTTTGATCAAAGGTGGAAAAGGGTTCAGACTCAAGAACCTCATGGTCCCAGATACCCTCGGCTTCGCCCAGGTCAAAAATATCCCAAGTCCCACCTCGATGAGTGTCGTATGCCAAGATGATAAAGCAGTCGAATGGCTTTTTGTCAACCCATGGCGTCGTTTTCACTGACTGACCGCATATTTTTACGATGACACCTTTGTTCTTAGAGTTCGATTCGCTTCTGACCCCAAGTTCTCGATCACGATTTGGAGCTTTCACGCAGGTACAGCCGGATGGGTACGCTAGCTTCCTATCGCATCCTTCAATTTGGATACTATTCACCGGCGATCTCCTGACCTCTCACCTGGCTTTTGCCCTCTGGAACATTTATACGCAGGTCTACCTTGATCAATTGAGCCAGATTAGAAACGCGGATACAAATCAACAATGGATTTTTGCTGCGCCAGGCGTAAAGTAAAGGTCACTGAAGGCCAAAAACATTAAAATTCCCCCCTACGACGAACTTGAAGAGGAGAGAGAAGCATCCGAACATGTTGGACCAGAAGCCCTTGCGGTGATCTCTCCGGAAGATGTTGCGGCGATGATGTTGGGAGATAAAGGCTATAGTTTGACAATTTGAGCCAGCTGTGTCTGGGGAGCTTCCGGCTTCAGTGACCATTGTAAACGAAAGAAATAATAATAATCTACCGGTGGAGAGTTTGGCCTGGTCTCAATCTCGATGCCTGACTGCACGTTCATACTGGTTCAGCGACAAGCCCATTGAAGCTCCAACACACCATGCATACCATAAATAGCACCAGTTTTTCAAAAAAAAAAACAAAAAAAAAAACAAAAACAAAAGAGGAAAAAGAATGGACTAGTACCAGCTATCATCTGCACCTCTTGAGCGACTCGATAGACTCAATATGGGTCACGTGAAAACGCTCATTGGTTCGGGCGTTTCACTATGGACACTTTTTCTAAAAGTTGCCCACAACCTCGTCTAAGAGAAAACTTAAAGCGAGTGGGTCTCCTGAAAAGACCTTTAAGCTTTTCAAGAGTTAGTTATCTTTCAAAGATGTGGAAGGAGCTGCGGAGCTTCTAGCACATCTTTTGAGTACCTACATTTGGGAAAGACGACAGGGCCCTCACACATATCAACAAACGTTGTACGTTGAAGTTCCGAGTGTGGGCTTTTGAAAGCTGGGAAGGGGGGGTTACTGTCGAACCAAGAGAAGACAGAAGACATGCCAAAAGCGCGTCTTTTGATAACATTTTGTGTTTGCTCTTGGGGGCCACTTTTGGGGAAAGAGCTCATTGTGAAACACCCTATTGCTAGATCTCGCTGTGCCTGGGGCCTTCTCAAGGCCTTTCCGCAGGAACCCCTGATTGAGCTCCCTCCACTACAGTGCCTAGATCAAGGTGCAGGCTATTTTGCGCTTCGAATGACTCTCGAAGACAGGTTAGAGCTCCTCAGGCCGCTCCTCCCAACCCCTTGTCCTACCAATCAGATCACAGAGGACCTCGGGAGTTGATAGGCGCCTTCGATTAATGATAGCAAGCCGCCGGCTCCCATACGCTTAAGGGATTCTCAGGCCGCATAGCTTGCCATATACCGGCTTTGTGATTCAATTGGACGGGCCAGCAAGCCGCTACTCTGAGTGTAAAGCTTCATCTCGTCATCACTTCTGCTGCCGTGTTCAAACCTCTCAAAGGAGCCCTTCCAGAAGGACAGTACCTCATTCAATGGAGCAATATGCCTACCAGCTACGCCCTCAACCTAACGAGTGTCGTGAGCAACGCACCGGTTAACATGGCACCATTTGAATCTCAAAACGACAGGCAAGTAGTACGTGTTGACTGGTTAATGCTTCACCTTGGCCTTATCTATCGCTTAAGAAGCTTTCCTTGATCCTTCAGTTCATGCGCAGTTGGAATTCAAGTATGGCACCAACGGTTACACGGTCAGAAATGTCGCCAACACATACCTCACATACAGCCCTTGGGCTGTACCAGGCCGTACTCTCAACACAAGTGGGTTCATTGTCGGTGCCGATGAGAGCACAGTCGAATGGGCATTGGTTCAGTCTCCCGAGAACCTCCCACTGCGATACTTCTAGTCAGTGTCCAATAGGATCACTCGTCTGTATCTCATCTTTTTTGTTGATACGAAGGCGGATTCTGTTTTAAACAGCCTCCGTCTCGTCAGTGGCTTGAATCTCCAGCCAACCGATGTGCGTTGCTCTCTCAGAGGCGAGAAGTCAGCGACTAATATGTGATATCAATTCTCTAGATCTCCCTCAGCGGTCTTGCGTCGGGCACTCCCTTCTACTTTCGGCCCGTTGGAACATCCGACGCTCTGATATCTCCTTTCACGTTTGTCGCATATCACCTCATCTGGGCACACCCAGAGCTTGACACACATGCTTATTCTTCTCCCTCCCCCCGTGTTTAGATCTTTCACTCCAGCAACCGACAGAAAATGCGTGATCCGCAGCGCCTTCTATCCTGAAGTTGCCCTTGATCTTTTCAAAGGCGGGTCCACTACGGGCAACCTCGTTCTTATCAACAATGTCGGCGGCGAGGACTCTCAAACTGTACGTCACTCCTTATATTTCTCGATGAACCCTCTAAAATTGATGGTAAGTGGCTGACTTTCTTCCAATCAGTGGGCCTTGACAAAAGGTGGGAAAGGGTTCAGGCTCAAGAACCTCATGGTTCAAGACAGCCTTGGTTTCGCTCCCGTCGCGGGTACCCCCGTTGCCAGCTTCAACAGCGTCGTCTGTCAAGATGATAAAGCAGTGGAGTGGCTTTTTGTCCGGTCCAGCCATGGCACTGAGCATGTATCTTTTTTTTTTTTTAATTTTTTAATTTTTTTTACAACGGATGTTGCACCTTTCTCAGTAGCTGATACGGCTCGCGATGGGGCCCCTTATCTTCAGAATCCGACTGGCTTCCAACCCCAAGCTTGCAATTTCGATTTGAGACTGTGACGTAGGAAAGACGGGATGGGTGCGTTGGCTTCCTATCCTCCTTTTTAGTTAGGCTACCATTCGCCACGAGTTCCTGACCTCTCGCCTGACCTTTGGCCTCTGGAACCTTATTGTAGGTCTACCTCGTCCAATTAAGCAAGATCGGCAATGCAGATACAGGTCATCAATGGGTCATTGCTGAGCCAAAAGCAAAGGACGCAGAGCTCGAAGGCTAGAGCATGAAAGTGCTCACCCCTAGTGGGCTCGAAGACGAGGTGGAAGGGTCAGAAGGTGCCGAAGCGGAAGGCCTTGCAGTAATTTCTCCAGAGGATGTTGCAACGGTGCCGGGAGATAGGAGCTATAATCTAACAATATGAACCAGCAGCGCCTAAGAACTTCCGGCTTTGGTGACCATCCGGGGTAAAGCTTGTAGGAAAGAAAAAGGCAAGCATACAGACGACGATAGATATCAAGTTGAATGAGCGAAACAATAAGCTAAAACACCACACGCGGGCTTGGGTATTCGTTCAAAGCCAGATATACGTCTCGGTTACAAGGGAGTAGCCTTGCAGATCGTCGAAGAGTTTCTTGCGTTGGGTACGAGCCTGAATAATGAAATCAGAGTTAGTAAAAGTGATACTTTCAACTATGGTTGAAGTAATGTATACCTTTGCGGCGTCTTCATCGAGGCTAATCTCCTCCACTTCCTCTTTATCCTCGTGCTTCAGCTGCACCCTCCGACCTCGTCTGCCGTTTGCTGCCACATACTCATCAACGTCTTCATTTTCCACGACAGCCCGCACTTTATGTGCCGCACGTTTCCCTCTGCGGCCAGCACGTCGTCTCGGCAGCAGCAGCTCGAGATCCATCGTCGTCATCTGGATTGAAGGTTCTTCCTCGTCCACACATATTCGAGCCTTTTCTGCCGTATCATGGGCTACGGTTGGAGCGGACGGTGTCGGGGATCGCGAAACCCGACTCTGTCGTGGCCGTGCGGGAGTGGCGAATGCGCGCTCCGCTTCCTCGTCGTTGTTTTCGTTCTCGGACCGGTCTAGGCTGATGCTGAAGCTATCTTGACCACGGCTGCGTCGACCATCACGTCTCCAACTATCTTTCGCTTCCTGCTCCCCTAGTAATTGCCGTGCGTGCTTGACCTTCCGTTCAGCCGCGACAAAGCCGAACGGGTCATTCGGATCCGGTTGATAGCTAGATTCCTCGATGTAGCTTTGTCGGTCATCATCGACGTCGAATGCATCCTCCACTCCCAACGGTGCGTCCTCCCTGGGACCATTCGCATCTCTGACAATCGGCGGTAAAGAACCCTTGTGCGCGTTTGCTTCGGCCGAACCATACGGGCCCGTCCGTACTCCTGAAAGAAGTCAATATCGGCATTTGTCTCAGCGAGGAGCACAAAATTCAACTCACGACGTCTAGGGGGTAGCTGCTGGGTTTTCATTTTGGTATCGTTAACATTCTCAAAGTTCGGTTCGTCTAGGCTGTGAAGTTCAGCTCCTAGTCTTGCATCCACACTTATTTCCGGAATCGGTCGTCGAATGGTCTTTGGCTCAAAATCATCGTCCGCTCGCTTGACCTGCTCAGCAATTAGGATCGACTGTCGCACTATCTGCTTCTGCTTCCTCACCACTTTCACTGGTTTCCGGAGTTTCCTTTCAATTGGCGATGAAATATTGATGTTCTCTTTCTCCTTGAGGGCTGTGCGAGCCTGAGAACGGGTTACCCGCGAATTGTGTGTGCGGACTAATGTGTTCTGCGAGGCCATGAGTGCTGATTGGATAAGGGTGGTTGTTTGAGTCGTGATGTTTGAACATTCGCGTCGACTGATCACGTGCTGATTTCATATCTTTTCTCAGACCCAGAAGATTGTTCCCCACTTGCCATGAAGTCCAGATGAAAACCTCCAGATCCGTAGCTTCTTGACAAGTAAGACGACCTCGGGAACCAAAGTTCGTTTGATTTTTAGAATCTCACAAATATCACCCGTTATTGACGCCGTGGCTTCTTTCATCAAAGCGCCGAGATTGAGCTCCCCAGGCTTCGCCCACAAGTCCAGATTGGGCTCCCCGAGTGTCTTCAATGGATACCCCACGTACACAGCCCCTTTTACGATTGAGACATTTTGTTATTCGAATGACTCTTGAGAACCTGGGGTGAGCTCCCCCTCTGCCTTATCCTATCAAACCAAATCTTCGACGACTTTAGCGCTGACAGATTAATCATGGAAACCGCCGGCTCCCGGCTTCTCGGTCAGCTCACTGAAGTGAGGCGGGATGGCCTGCAATATAAAAGGCTACTTGCTTTAGCTAGAGGAGGCACTGAGCAGCAACTCTCCAAAGCCCCCCACCCCCTTCATCAACACTTCATAATGTTCGGACCATTTCATGGGCCTTTCCCGGAAGGAAAATACCTCATTCAGTGGAGCTCTAACATTGACAGCGCGGTCTTCAACCTGACGAGTGTTGTGAGTAACGCACCAGTTAACATGGTCGTCCCCGAATCTGGAAACGACAAACAAGTGGTACGAATTGTCTCTTGTTCACTTTTACTTCGAACTGAATAGTGACTTCCAACTCCTGCATAGTGGGAATTCGAATATGCCGTGAAAGGCTACAGAATCAAGAACGTCGCAACCGATACATACCTCACGTACAGCCCTTGGGCTGTACCAAACCAGATCCTCGGTAACGACGGGTACATTGTTTGCGCCGACGAGAGCCCCGTCGAATGGAGCTTGGTCCAGACTGGCAGGACTTTCGCGGGGCGATACTTCCGGTCAGTGTCCAACAAGATCGTGGGTCCAAGTATCCCTTTTCCACAATGCTGACAAAATGGCGGACTGTTTTTCGAACAGGCTCCGCGTCGTGGGTGGTTTGAACCTCCAACCGAACGATGACCTGGCGTTGTACTGGAACAACGAAGGCAGTAATAACTTCGTGGGTTGCTTGCTTAGAGGCGAAATCTCAACGACTGATGAGCGACTTCGGCTTCCCAGCTCTGCCTCACTGGCCTTACGTCGGGCTCCACGCTGATTATTCGCGCTGTCGGAACAACTGAAGCTGTGATATCCCCCGTCACGTTCGTCGCTTAAGCCTCCATCTGATCACATTCCAAGTCAGACACGCCAACTTACTTTTCTTAAATTTTCCACTTCTTCCACATCTAGTCCTCTTATTCCAGCAAACAACAAAAAATGCGTGATCCGCAGCGCCTTCTATCCTGAAGTTGCCCTCGACCTTTTCAAAGGCGGGTCCACCACAGGTAACCTCGTCCTTATCAACAACGTCAGCGGCGAGGACTCGCAAAGCGTACGTTCCTCCTCATATTTGCTTATCAAAACTCTAAATTCACGCCGAGATGCTGACTTTCTTTCAATCAGTGGACTTTGATCAAGGGTGGAAGGGGGTTCAGGCTCAAGAACGTCATGGCTCAAGACAGCCTCGGCTTCGCTCCTGTCACCGGCACCCCCGTTCCCGACAAGAAAAGTGTCGTGTGTCAAGATGATAAGGCGGTCGAATGGCTGTTTGTCCAGTCCACCTATGGCACCGAGTACGTTCCAGTCTTCTTACTTCGCAACGGGCGACATCCTCTCCAGGTGGCTGACCACTTCCGTTCACGTCGATGCCTCTGCCCCCAGAATCCGATTAGCTTCTGACCCCAAACTTGCGATAGCGCTTTGGAACTGCGACGTGGGCAAGACTGGATGGGTGCGTTAGCTTCCTATCCTATCCTTCCTTTGGGCACTATTTGCTGGCAAGCTACTGAGACTTACGCTTGGATGTTGACCTCTGGATCTTTCTATGCAGATTTACCTTAATGACCAAGGCGCAAGTGGCAACTCGGATACAAACCAACAATGGGTGTTTGCCGAGCCAACTTCAAACACCACTCAGAGTAGGAGTATGAGAGCTCTCACCTATGCTGAGGTGAAAGGCTCCGAACATGCCGGAGGGGAAGATATCGCAACGACCCCTTCGGAAGATGTTACAGAGGCATAGTCTGGCGATATGAGCTACGTTTCTGACCTCGGAGATTCTTTTATGTGATTCTTTTATGTGAAAGAGTTGATCGAACCCACTTACAATGCCTTTTGGAAAATGTTACAAAATATGTACATGAGGGTGGTGGCGAATAGGAAAGAGAGAAGAGAGATGCCGTGAACAACGTAAAGGTAGGATGGAAAACAGCAAAGGACATTGATCAAACTTTGCTGTCACCGACTCCATCATATCGCTTGGCCTTAGCAAGAGCGCACTTGAAGCGATAAGTAGGTATATGTGCTATATTAAGAACGCAAGCTCGTCGCGACCAAGAATTGCACATGGCGAGGATCGACGTGGGAAGGTGTGATGTGGGCTTGGCGAGCATGCGTGTACCAATGAGCAGCGAGCTTTCTGGGTCGCGCACTACCCGAAGGTAAGGCTCAGGCGACGGATGCCCCTCGAGAGATACACGAGGCGTAAATTTCGCTCTGTGTTCGGGACTTAGACACCACGTCAAATCACATTGACCTCTTCTCGTGGATTCTTATTCTCTCAATACTACGTATCATCCGCCCTTCGTAATGGTTCTAGTCTCCATTTTGACCCTCCTCCTTGGTACAATCCCTGTGATGCAAGCCTCATCAATCCTAGATTGCCCTGACGTCGTCGGAAAGATCCTCGAATTCCATGCAAGAGGATCGACTGATCCATTTGTATGGAGGGCCAAGGTCCGTATCGCCTCTATGTGCCAAGTCATCGGAAGGAGTCTCACACTGGTGACTCATCTATGTCATAGATCAAACCCAGGAGTCCGAAACTTCAGTTTCCGGGCTTATGCTGGTATACAGTTTTCAGCCCAACCGGTAGGAACAAAGGAACTATTTTCACATCTACGGACCCTTCCATATATGTGAGTCCGAGTGGTTTATTTTTCTGAGACAGGGAGCCTCGTTGAACTGGAGGTAGACATTGACTGACATCGATCCCTCTATACAATGTAATAGTCTCAAACAGAAGGCAGCCTTGGGCACCTCTGGACATGGCAGGACGGGGAAACCAGGATGTGGACTGCATACGAACCATAGGCCTCACTGGCGGGCGTCTTCGCTATGCTCCACGAAATGAAAATGTGCTACACTCATCCTCTCGCGGACTTTTATTGGCCTTTCCAGCTTTTTCTGATGCTTATGCCAGGATAGTTATATGTCATGCAGATATTCCATTGGTATTAATGATTAGAAGACTCGGGCAGAACAAGTTCTATACAACAATGCGGTTTGAGAAGGATGATAAAAAGCAGGACGAATGATGGAGTGATGAGGTACAGTGTGGAATGGTATGAGATTATTTTCTTTTTTGACCGAAACCGACGAGACGCGTGATTACGGAGTTCCGAAAGCGGGATGAGCGGATGATAAGTTGTACAGGTAGTGATAATGATGGGAAGAACGCATAAATGCAATGCAGGAAGAGACACCTTAATACCATGACCCTTCTAGCATCTCCATGAACGGTGGTTTGCTCGTGGGGATAGAGGACGACGGTGACAGGAGTGCGACTCGCGCGGGACGGCCGAAGTATCGGACTTGCAAGCGGTGTTGAGTTCCCTTTCGGAGACGAGTGACGGACCATCTATAATGTACAGAGGAGGTAACGATCAGCTCTTTAGTATACTATGTCCATATATAAACTCAAGAGATGATGCTTACCCTTCCATGTACAAGACATCACCGCCGAACTGCTTCACATCCGAGCAGTCCAGGAGCTGTTGTCGAGCAAAGATGACTGCCTCCGACATGCTGATGTGCTTCTCTTCAGCTTGATGTCCTTGGTACTGCTCCGAATTGCTGGTCATGGATGCCGCGCACGAGCTCGTTGAAGATGGCGCTTCGTCATCGGAAGACGAAGACGAAGAAGACGTGGCTCGTCGTATCGGGCAAAGCACGCGAGATGGGGAGCCCGGGGGACTGCTTGTTGAGCTCGTTGATGATTTTGATGTCGACCGACGCTTCAGCGCTGATAGAACGCTCCGCTGTCGCTTTGGTCCGGGGAGTGTAGTAGCCGGACGAGACGACGATACTGGCGCGTTGAACGTATAAGTCCGGGACACGAATTGCGGCGACACCTTCGTGAGTTCAATGTCTATATTGAAGCCAAGTGATCAAAATATTAGTACGCTTACATTAACGAGTCCGAATTGCAATCCTAACCTGAACCGCCATAATACGTGGGCACTGCTGAGATCTCTTGATGGTCGACCACTTCCCATGTAGGTTCAGGGGTACCTCTCGACAAGATCAGACTCGGCATGTTTTAGATCAAGAGTCAAAAGCTGCTTTTCAGATTAAGGTTGATGCTTTAAGATAATATCAAGGCAGCACTTTGCAAGGGCAGTGATGAGAAGGGCTGAGGATGAGTGGGGATTTCCAACCGCCATTACAAGCGGTCGTTATATAGCAACGCTGACAAGTGGGGACAGGCGCCCAAAGGAAACACGCACGCCCGAGTGATATCTTTCGGCATACGCCCGTCAACCTCACGCGTTCGGCCTTGTGATTGAGGAATGAATTGACACCAAGCGGATTGGTAAAACGGCGTGAATGTTATTACGCACCTCGTACACGCTTATTTTCTACGGCGGCCGGCTGACGGTGCCCCCGGCCTTGACTCAACCATCTCCGCACCCCGATACGTCCCAAAAAAAAAAACTCCACTCTTCTCCTTATCTTCTGAACCCGGAGCCCATGGGCTGAGAGTCAGGCGAGGCCGCTAGATTGTCAGAACGTCGCGTGCCTGGCCGACTATCGAGTAGTCATTTTGAGTTTACGGAGTCTTTTTTTTTTTTGGCTGGTGGTTTCGTATGCGCCTCCACGAATCCTCGGTCAGCAGTGTCTTTCATGATTTGGGATCGGCCCTTTGACTGGGTAGCAGCCTCCACGTTATAGCAGTATACCCCAATCAGCCGACGACGTGTCTGATTGTTGTTCCCCTGCTTGAAAATAAACGTCGGTCGTCGGTCATCGGTGTGTGCCCGACTCTTGCTGTGATTGTCGGATGCGCACCGCCGCGGCATAGTCTATTCCCCATTATTCCCGAGTGCTCACGCTAGGACGACTTGACTTCCGTTAGCGATGCGATTTCAATTGGTGGAGGTTGTGTGCGCACTGTTCAGAGCATCGCTTTTTCAAGGAGTGTATGTCCAATATTTGACGGCATCTTTCTTCACTCCTGCTCGATCGTAATGTACTGTGTACGTCTAGCGAGTTACAACTCAGCTCAAGACTACCAGCTCGGGCGCTGTGCGTTATCGGCTATTGTAGAAAAATAGGCCGCCAATCTGTTTCACGCTTTGGTGTGTGTTCATCTTTCAATACCTCCACATCGATGATCGTAGCGCATCCAGCACAGCTGTTAAGCAGAGCTTAGGAGTTACTCTTGCTCCTAGTTGTTTCAAGTAGCTTGTTCCCTCCCACTTGCACGTGGACTTGATTCGCTCCTTGGGCTTTTCCTATGGGATCGTACGTGTGGCATTGCACTCATACACACAACACTCAGATCCTGAGACACGAGTGAACGATCCGTCCCCAACCCGAAACGTAAGAAGAAAAACCTGCCTGCAGGCCAAAGAAAGTCAAAAAATCCACCACGGCGACAAAACTTTCCCCCCCCCCCTTTCCCCTTCTCCTCTACTCGTCGCTCCTACCATCCTCACACCTCCTCCAAAACTACATTCACATTGCCATTGCTCGCCCCTCCTTGGAAGGTTGCCGTGAACGGAATATCCGCACCACAAATAGCCGCAACGGCCTTGATCCCTTGCTCCCATCGTCCTTTGCTAATGTCAATGGTCCCCCCAGCTGTGGCGGGTGTGATGGTGAATTTGGACGTCCCAGAGATTCCCGTGGTCGACGTCGGTGATCCTTGACAGAATTCGATAGTACCCGCGATCCCACCACAGATGGCTAGGATGGCCACGTTTGTGGAATGGAAGTCGAGGGCGCTGTTTGTGTTGTGTACATGGAGGGTCATCAGGGACACGAGGAGCATACTGCAGAGAAGGGAAGGGAGACGTACGTTTTGGACGTGCATTTAACGTTGCTAACAGCGGTCAAACGCGGTCGGAGGGGGAGGGCCAGTGCGCCGCTGGTGCTCAAAGCCAAGACGGCGAAGATGAACGATGTGATGAAAGAGAAATGCATTTCGGCAAGTGGTAATTGGCCTTTTAGGGAGTGTATTTGATAAGGGTGACGACAGTGGTTCTGTGTGGACGAAAGGAAAGTCTCAAAGTGAATGTGGAAAGAAAAACTGATCCAGTCAGTGAGAGGCGAAAGAGAAAGGAAGTAAGAGTGTTTGGGGAAGGGGATGGGAGCTATCTCATTTGCATAAGTTCAATGGGTATTTGAGGCATTCCTAAATTTCAGGGCGATCGGCAAGGAGACCGACGTTGCCATTCCGGAAGCAATGGCGGGACGTCTGTGCCTTCAAGGTCTGTTGAGTTGACGATAAGCACTGTTCTTTCACGAGAAGTAGCCTGTACGGCGGCCCGAGTCCACGGTGTCATATCACTTCTTCTTCACGACGGACAGGTCGGGAGACGAGCGAAGCGGTGGATCGATATATTATGACAAACATTTGTTTATCTAATTTGGATCTACACCGAGCTCTCACAGATCACAACTTATCACCCATGCAAGGTCGATTATGATCGCAGACTCAACCCAGCCCGATGTATACAACCCCCCATCCATCATACAGCCCTGACTTGCGAAAGAGATTACGTCTTCTGTTGCTAGGCCCTAGAGCCCCTGGTTCTGCGAGCTAAGCAGCTTCTCGATCGCACCGCACCCATCTTCTCGATCCCCACGGCTTCCGCCTGTTATCTTCCCCTCTTGACTAGATCGTGATAATAGATCATATAAGTTATGGCGCGGGAAAGTACGACTGCTCCGGTTGGAGGAAGCGGAAGTTGACGGGTCAGATGCAGCCGTAGAATGAAGCAAGAGCGTCGTCCCGGTCGGCTAAACGAACGTGAGAGACAACAGGCCTGAAACTCTCGATTTGACTCGTTCTCTTCGAGCTCTACCTTTTGGACTGCGTGATTGATTCTGCATCGAGCCTAACTCTTGACCTCGCAGGAGCTTTACGCCATTGAATACTGCGACAATATTCGTCTTTTAGCCTGAATGGCTCTGGCATTCAGCAATATGAAGATTGTGCTGAGTGCTCACCAACTCCAGTAAATTGGTTATTCCATACGCGCAGTCGCTTCCACAACGATGGGGACAGAAAATGGCTAGTCGCCACTATGTTGGGTCTGAGGTCAAGGCGGTGCGACAGGAAAGCGGCAAGAATGATGAAGTGTCTGGCAGAACAAGGGCCTGCCTAGATTGAGAGGAACGAGCGGAGTACTGGCGCGAACTGGGATGGACGGAAGGGTGGTCAAGGGCGAGAAACGAGACTCAGGTTGAAGAGGTGAGGGGATGGGTTGCTCAATACTAGTGCATCAACCAAAATAAGGAGATGACCACTTGTGTACGGTGCAGTCCAGATATAGTGATGCCATTCATGGGAGCGTGCGTGGTATAGATCTTTCCTGATAGATAGGACCATCTCAAAATACTTCCGCGCGCCCACAGCCTAATGCTCAATGTAGCTGAAGAACTGGCCGAGACAATGTAGCTCGCGCAGGGAATGTAGCTAAGTAGCTCAGCGGCCGCGGAGCACAGTACTTAGCCCGAAGATATCTAGACAGGGCCCTCCGGAAGGTGCCGCTGCCGCAGACAGACTTGTGAGTCGGCTGTCAGAATGGCGGTGAAGGTCGGATTTCGATAGTGTAGTCCCTGACATCATCTTAGGCAGGTGGTACACCCTGAATCGCGGGTTGAGTTTACTGTGAACGGCTGGCCCGCGACTGCGGTACATCGGGGCTTGGTTCAAAGTTGACTTGAACCGGCCGAGCATATCTAAAGTAACACAATATCGCAGTCATTCAGAATGTGAGCTCGGTTGTTCAGATGGGAGTGCTCCGGCGATCGTAGATTGCTAGTGTCCGTAATAGGGCTCAACAACCTGGTATTTTTCTTGCCACTCCCGCGGGAGAGTTGCACATCCCAACCACTACATTATGCATGCTGATTACCAGCCCCTTTCATTGCCTCTTGTCACACGAGGCCCCGTGGATACCTTGACAGCTGCATCTGAGTCCGTAAATTGCTTGAAGTATCCATCATTCCACAGAGATAAGGTATGGGACGTCCACGATGTCGGCGTATCCACTCGGTCAACGGACTGGGCGGAAACAGTAAATTCCTAGTTACGAAGGTGCCCAGGGAAGCTCATTGCCCGGTGGCTTGGCTTGCGCTCTACTATAACGGGGTTCTTTTGATGGCGACGATGCCCTCCCTAGAGGCAGCTGCAGCAGGGCTACTTTGACGCTTCGGGCCTGCCTGGCCATCTCTGGCGTTCATTTACACTATTTTTGACGGCGTAGAAACCCCGGCATGGGAAGATTATGCTGTCCGTGTATTTCCTGGTGTTTACAGGTGTTTTCTTCTTTTAACCTCGGGCGCTCACTTCTTGCTCTACTTCTTTTCTTCCCACAAGCCGTTCCACAGCGCCAGGGTCTCAGTTGGGTACGTGGTCGACACAGTAACAAAGCGTGATGTGACTGATTACATACACACCTCAATGTCGGACAAATGAATTAGTAAAGTTTGTCACATGTTTTGGTTCTCTAAAGTATTTCTGTATAAGCAATCCCAACACTGTAATCCCGGGCGGGAGCTCATAGCCATTTGGGGTTCATGGAAGAATGGCCGACACACCAACAATATTCAAAAATGTTACATGTTCTTTATTTTTACGCTTGATTTCCACAGAGGCCATTCTATTACATGGTTTGTGACATCACGCTTTGTTTCTGCATCGACCATGGAGTCCACCCCTACTTTCTTTCTCCCTTGCCTCGTGCCTGTCTATCCCCGCTACCTCATCGTTTCTGCGTCGACCATGGAGTCCACCGAAAACCTGATGCTTGATTCCCTACTTTTATTCTCCCTTGCCTCGTGCCTGTCCGTCCCCGCTACCTCATCTTAATTTTGGATGGTGTAGGCTCAGCTGGTTTTTTCGTTTTCTGGTTGAGCTTTGCCTCTTTTGGAAGAGTTTGAACACATGTACAGGGTTAATCTTGAATTCTTTATTATCTTCGTAAGGTAATCGCCAATGCAGCATTATGATTCTGTAACCGCGCATCCCAGATCTCAAGCTACTCACTCCCCGGATGTCTTGTGAGCTACGCGCACTATATACGAGGGCAAAAATGCCGCACGCCATAGGTATTTTTAATAGGGAGGCGCCTCCGAAATCTTCGTCCGGTGCGCCCCTCCGTCCATCGCCTCTCCTCCACATACATAGCAATATCGAGGCGCCAAAATACCTTATAATCGCCATCGCTTACATCAGAACAACTATGCTCTCTCTGCCCAAAAAGCTCGGCCTGCTTTTCGCGGTCTTTCTCCTTCATCACTATGATCTCAGCACTGGGACCACCTCGGTCTCGTCATCCCTTGGCGCCATCGCCATAGGAGCCGTGGTACGAACAGAAGTTCTGGTTTTGATTGCTGTGGTGAGTATAGCCATTATATCTGGAATGTTGATAGCTCCGCGCGCTCAACAACGGACTGTTTGAAGGCATCGAGGGCAAATGGTCATGCTGGAACCGCAAACTCGACCGACCAGGAGTCAATTACTCGATGGACAGGCACATCTGAGACAGCAGAAGAGACGGCATTGACCCCCTCCCAAGTGACCGGAGTGGTGTCTGGCACAATTATCGAGCCCACAGAGACGGCGCCTTCACTCTCGCCTACCGCCACTCCTGACCCTCCAGCTTCTTCTGCCTCGTCCACCCAAGTGAGCAGTGGGGTGATCGCACTGCTCAGCACTTTGTTGAGCCTTGCGCTGTCTATCCTCGCAGTTTGGCAAGGCAGGCAGGCGATCCAGTATCTGAGGAGAGAGCACCGAAAGCGGATGGAGATCCTAGAAGTCGAGAGGAGGGCGGCAGAGCGGATGTCGACGCATCATACTGGTGGTGTGGAGAATATCATAGAAGCCATCTCTCTGGAGGAACGAGAAGTGTGGGGAGTCGCCGAGGTTGACTCAATTGTCTGATCTTCTGAAATGTACATGTATTGATATTGTCAGATACACCAACAGTCCGGCAGGGCCGCAATAAGTTTAGTTGCCCTTGGCCTTGGCCATCAGGAATGCGTGTTTCTACAGGAGACCCTGTACTGTAGGATGCTGAGACAGCGTTCTTAGGTACTGTAGTACAAAGCTAAACTGAGACAACCTAGAGAATCTGAGGTACGAATTTTCTTGATGTGCAATTACCTCCAGATCGCACGATCTCGGAAGAAGGTAGCTAAAGAACTGACCGAGAAAACGTAACTCGCGCGGGGGATGTCGTAATGTGGCTCACCAGGCCTTGGATTACTAGCCGTGGCCCATCGCAGAAAGATGACGGGCGCACTCGATTCACGGCGCAGCGCCCGAAACAAATGAATATTAGTACATTAGGACTGACTATATTTTCTGGCATTGAATTCAATAGATGCATATGCGAATCACCGAGGGAAAAATTAATGAACAACGCCTCAAGTACGGAGTTCTAGACGATCCTCATGGCTCGTCACAAACGCGTGCTCCACTTTCAGCTGCAAAAATCATGAGCACAATAAAGCACAAACATGAGATCAGCACCTTCTTATTCCCATACTCCCCTGTGCTGCTTACCGATTCGAGAACTTCCGACATCCCTGGCCTGCTCTCCGGGTCAAACGTCCAGCACCGTTCCATCAAATCCCACACCTTCGCATCTGGGTGTATAAGCGGATGCTCTTCCCTCGGACTCATCTTCTTTTCGAGAATGGCTATGGTGACGACGTAATCCGCACGCTGCATTCCTTGGAAAGGAGGGATACCGCTCAGGACCTAACAGTGAAGGACAATCTCCATGAGTTGTCAGAAGGAGACTGTTTTTCGATCAAATAGACCTCGAGCACCAAGCCCCCAAAGGAATAAACGTCGCTCGCAGTGATAGGCTTATACTCTCCCTCATCATCCCCATACTTTCTATATCGTTCCGGAGCCTTGTACCCCACAGTCCCTCCATCCTGTGAGCTCGTCGCCAACCCGGAATTTCCTCCAGGCCCATCAGCAATCCGGGCGGCGCCAAAGTCTCCCAGTAGGGCGCGTTTAGGAATGTCGTCGCTTATCAGGACGTTCGAGGCTTTGATATCTCCGTGAACTATTGAAATTTTCGCATGGCTGTCCTTTTTCTTTGCCGACTTCTTTGGCCGGGATGGTGTGTGGATGTAGAGCAGCGCTTCGGCAATTTGAATGAGCTAGCAGAGGACCGTGACAGAGTAGGAGAAACATCGTGATTAGCAAATCGGAAATGGTAGGTCAAACGAATTTCGTTTCTCTACGTACCAACTCCATCCGCTCGGCATTCGACGGTATTGGTTTGGATTTGAAGAGGTAGCTCAACAAGTCACCGTTGGTCATGTATGGCATGATAATACATGGACAATTGTTCCCCCACGGGCCTTCTATCTTCCAGCCGTATATTGGCATGATATTCGGATGCGAGAGACTGAGCCACGTTCGAGCCTCTCGTATCATACGCTTAAAACAACGGAGATATTTAGTAGAGTGACCCCATATGAATGGATATGTGAGTTGGCATACCACGATACTTGCATCGAGGACTGCATCCTTATCGCCTACTTGTCGTGGTTTTGGTCTCAAAGGCCAGGACTTGATGATCACCTTGGTCCGGGTGATACGCATCAATATCTGCGGAGAACGCTCTGCCACCTTTGGTACTCACCTCATGCTTGATGCCACTCTTGGGAGGAGTCCATATCCCCCGTACAACATCGGCGAAGCCCGAGTTTTGCATCAGCTCACAGATGGTGATCTCCCCTTGAATTTCCTCCGATGTATCTGATCAAGGCGGAGCCAATCAACCCGCGTCTGGGCAGGAGAGCACGTGGGTCGAACTCACAATAGAGAGTATTCGTCGGCCATTCGTTTTCAGATCGCGAGGACGATCCAGATTCCAAATTCTGAAATCGCAGCCAAAAGTCATTTACATGTCTAAAACTTGTTCGAGGATGTTCTCGTACGTCATCATCAAACCTATGAATGAGCTGGAGGTGTACGGGTTGTCAGGAATTCGGATTTGAATCTTACGCCACCAGCGACAACATGGCAACTCACCCTCTTCGACCGGCGAATTCGACTAATCAATTGCCGCACGAATCCTTCGACCATAGAGACAAACCAGAGAAGCAACAAGAAAGATGGGTTATGATGAGGAGCTAGATGAATGGTCCTCTGGATCCAGCAAAAGAGGTGAAGAGATGGAGAATAAGGAGAAGGGAGCAGAGACGGAGCACGAATGCACAGATAAGAGGTGAGTCATCAGCTGGGAGCGCCTTTTGATGGAGAAGAAGAAGGCTTGGTAACCCTAGACGCGATGCATGCACTGGCTGTTTGCCGTCGACTGTGCCCGGAGTCGAAGTGTATGGCAACGACCCAATTCTGACAGGATGAGGCAAGAATCGCAATTGCTTCCCTTCTACAGCTCCGGGTATAAAGGCCCGGTAACAGTGCTTTTAGGAAGAGGTCGCGATCCGCGGGGTGGCTGTTGCAGCTCGCAAACGATCAACTGCAGGGTCGTAGTGGGAAATGAGGGCTCCATATTTGTTGCCAAAAGGTCATTCCCCAGTTAATGCAACTTGTACAGCAGCTATTCGTTATGGCGCTTGACCAATAGAGAATCTTGTGATGTGGGCGGAACCACGTTTTACAGCGCAAATCCGCAAGAGATATCTTGCGCCACTCAAAACGAGGCAGCAGCGTGTCAAAACGAACATGATATGTTTGTCTGTGCTAGTTGTGTGATCAGCGGAAAACGGGAAAAGACATTAGGAAAGTAAAAGTCGTGGCCTTCAAGACAACGAGATGATGCGTGGGTTTACGCTCATACTTACACCATATAGTGGAGGGGCACAAAGGCTGTCAGACAGTGTATATATACGCCGCGCGGTGGCTGCAGTAGTCCACATGCACAAAGGGAGAAAAATGACAGCAGAGGGACTGTGTAAATTACATGAGCGCGGAATGAGAGGCAGGTATCAAGACAAGGGGGGCTGGCATTGAAGCGCGGATAATAGTTTTTCATGGACGGAGTTTCAGGCAGTCACTCCCTGGTTGTATATAGTCCTCCTCCGTTAGCTATAGATATGTAAGAAGGAGTGTCAATGCCACAGAAGGGGTGGTTGTATGCGATAGAAAAACAGTTTCGACTCACCAACGCCAGGACTTCCTGCATAGTTGGCCGGTCCGAAGGTTCGAAGCTCCAACACTTTTCCATCAGCCCCCAGAGTGTGGCAGTCTTATCGAGAGCCGGGACGTAGTCGCTTCTTGGAGGGGTTTGACGGGTCGTGACCAGGTTTTGAATTTTACGAGTCGACTCTAGTTTGTAGAACGGAGGCCTGCCACTGAAGGTCTAGATATTGAAACATCGTCGAGATTCAGGAAAACCGCAGACCGGGGAGTCAGGAAGTCAGCTTACATGTAGCAAGAGGCTTCCAAACGCATAAACGTCACTGGACGTGGTTAGCTTAACAGGGGAATCATCCTGTTGGTATAGCTCAGGCGCCTTATAGCGGTCTGTTCCTTTGAATTGACCTCCAGTGGTCATCCCAGTTTTGCATCCGTTCAACATCCTCGCTGAACCGAAATCGCTCAGCAGGGCCCCGCCGTTGTCATCGATTAGGATATTTTCCGCGCTGATGTTTCCGTGGACGAGTGATGGCGATAGTGCGTGGAGGTAAGAGATGGCATCACCGATTTGGCGTAGCTAAATCAACTGGAAATCTCAGGGTTGGGTGTTTCAAAAGATCCGAGCTTCCGACTTACCAGTTGTAACCGCTTCTTATTCGATAAATCGGGGTGATTCAGGAGATGAGTGGGTAAATCACGGGCCTGGCAATATTTGGTGATAATACATGGTTGACCAAAAGGGCCATTTTGCTTCCAACCTTCCAGACGCATGATGTGCGGATGTTCTAGGTTTCGCCAAGCCTGTACTTCGCGAACCATCCGCTGTGGCGATCAAAAAGAAGAAAGAGGACATTGAAAAGCTGTCCTTGAGAGATGAGAAACAGAGCTGGTACTGACACGCAAAGCCTCCTGGTACCCATCATTGTCATCGTCCCCGGCTTTCACCTTCCAGACTTTCAAGGCGACTTGCTAAAATTCAGAATGGATGTTAGATCATGCAATATGAAAAGTGCCATCTTCATTCACTACTGGTGGCTCTCCATTGGAGGGCGTCCACTCTCCTCGCATCACATCCGTGGCAGCGCTCGAGGAGAGACGCTTCTCCGCAGGATTATATTCAAGGTGACCTCTGATATCGGCTAGGACGGAGTCATAAGTCAGCTCCAAGCTTCAAGAAGGCCTTGATGCGAGAGGCCATACCAGGTAGCTCGGATAGGGCAGTCTGCAGCTTTGGGAGATTCTATGTAATGGTGTT
Source organism: Tulasnella sp. 332 (assembly GCA_019632285.1). Lineage (NCBI taxonomy): Eukaryota > Fungi > Basidiomycota > Agaricomycetes > Cantharellales > Tulasnellaceae > Tulasnella > Tulasnella sp. 332. The sequence goes on from WSTV01000166.1 coordinate 20,871, forward strand.
GCCTCAGTAATATCCATTGCAATCTATGCCATCTACTGACCTGGATTGGTGTGGCGACGGTTGTCTGAGCGCCATGCTAGAGAGTCATGCAATGTATTGAATGGAATCAGGAGATGCGGTTAGAGTCGCCAACTGGCCTCGCACGCACTTTTGACCTGCGAAGCTTCTTAAAAAAGGGGAAGCACATCTGAGATCAATGAGAAGGAATAAGCGCTGAAGGTCAATGGGGGAAAGAGGTGGCCGCGCTCGCAAAGAAGGGAAGGATATATGGCGATGTGTAAAGCAACTGCATCGTAAAGACTTCTATATATGTGAGGCCACCTTCGGAACGAAGGCAGGGATGGCTTGAGGCGTACACTTTGTACCAGGACGGTAGACCCTTAATGCAGGGTCCCCGAACTTGTCACTGCTCGCAACGCATAAAGGCAGACGCGGTGCATCGCGAGGAGGACACGCAGAAAATGAATCGGAGAGCAAAAACACGCAGGGTTCGCGTTTGGAGTACGGTTTTGAGCGCCTCTCCGGCCTTGATGACCTGGTTTACTGCGGCCTGTGGTGTTTGGATTATAGTGTGCTTTGTTACCAGGCTGAGACAATGGAAAACGCAGATCGAAGACGATCGCTTGAGTGAACAACGCTGCATTGGGAATGATTCCAGACACTCTCTGATATACTGACCGTCAGTGTGATTGATCATACGGTATGCGATAACATTTTGACACGTCAAGTAAGTTATTACCTAGGAGATGTGACAAGGGTTGGTACAGAGGAGATTGGATATTCGACAATGTATCAGCTCCCGACGTAGGACACCAAGGACGGCTGAGATGTTGGGGCGACTTGCGGGTGCCTTGGACTGACATTGTTGAATAAGCGCCCACACCGTCGCGTTCGCCGGGATAGCGGGATGCAAATATCGAGGATATGGTAAATCTTGACTGATGAGTTTGATGATGGAAAATGCCGATATTTTTTGGAAGGGGATTACGTCGCTCAGAACCTATACCAGCCTCCATTCAGCAGCACATCTTCCTGCAGACCCAAAAGAATCGTAGACCTGAAGGATGAGCCCACCCAAGGCATAAATATCGGTCGCGGTAGTCACTTTATCATCATCTTCGAATAGGAGCTCTGGTGCGATGAAGCCCATGGTGCCCTTATGGCCTCTCGTCGTTAAGCCTGTAATGCACTCTTGTACAGCCCTTGCCAAACCGAAATCGCACCAGGCAATGTCGTTCTCGTCGGCCAGGAGCACGTTCTCGGCCTTGATATCACCATGGACGAGTGGTGGGTTTTGAGTATGCATAAATTCAATCCCTTCGGCTGATTGCACGAGCTGATAGCGCGGCCGAGAAATTATAGGAAATGTAAGCTTATTTCTGTCTCCGTGAGAGGGTTCCGTCTCCTACCCAGTTCAACCGATCTGACATCGAAGGCTTTGCCGTTTCACAGTATCGGGCAAGATGGCCGCGTGCACACCAGGGTGTGACAATGCACGGCTCAGGGGGATTAAAAGCCGAAGAACGCCATCCAAGGAGTGGAAGTATATACCGATGATGGCTGGCGTTTTTCCAGACCAAGATCTCGCGTTTGATGCGCTGAGTTGTCGCGAAAGATATACTCAAGTAAGCTGGCTCATTGACCGGGTTCTCACGTTGCTGACACATACCTTGAGATTCAAAGCAGTCCGAGCCTTATCTCGTTCTGGATCTCCGGGTACTTGCGTAATGCGCAAACATTTGATGGCGACCTTGGTTGGGTAGCACGAGAAGGTCAGCTTCCATTGTTCTCATGAGACGCCGAAAACCGTGTTTCTGTTCGAAGACTCACAGTCTGAGGTTTTCCGTCTGGCGGGGTCCACGTACCCGTCCAGATATCACCAAATGCGCCGCCAGTGATGTGGGGCATGTCGCCGGTGCGCTCGAGCTCCCCTGGCAACTCGGCGAAGTTACGGTCATCCCACAGGAGATTCTGAACGGTCGATTGACTCAGCGTAGTCTATTGGGTTCACACGTTAGATGCTGGTAGGGACCAGGTGAGGTGCGCTGAGCGGCCTCATACCGAGAGGGGATCCATGGTGTTATCGTTTCTTTCGACCCTGTTTCTTGCGGTAGCAGGAAGGAACACGTGAAGAAGAAATTGGGTGGTTGGAGAGCCCGCATTTTATATAATAACGGGTAACATGTGACGATGAGGCCGAGACTCTGTTGAGACGGGAACTGAGGAGCTCTCCGCAGTGGTACAGGCAAATCCACCGAGCTTTCTAGCCTATTATGGCGCAGGGACGACAAGTTCACCGGGGAAGTTCCGCCAACAGAAGAAGTACACTGGGAATGAATCGACATCAACGCCGCTCAGTATTTATCCAGCTCAAAGGGATGGGTAACGTTGTGTGTTCAAGATTAAAACCGATGAGGCCATGGGGTAAAGGGTGGATTTTTGATATATCTTGATACCGTTCTGGTCGTCTGCGTCCATCCAAACATGGTTGAGGTTATCGTTATGGTACTTGAGGTTGTGCAGCATCAGTCTCGACTGAAATTACCGATAACTCCGTGGCGGAGACGATCCTGAGAATCAACAGATTTCAATCTTGCCCGTAATCGTCGTCGACAGGCCGCTCATCCCTACTCCAGTAAACCGAACCAGTCTCGACCATGGATCAAAGCCACGAGAAAAGCTACCAGAAGCAGCATATCTTCCAGAATGCCAAACCTCAGGGTGCGCAACCAAAGACCCAGAGCTCTCGCTGGAATTCGAACTAATACGCTTTTATCCCATGTTATGTGCTGCAACTGCATTGCAAATATACAAATTTGGACGGTTAGCTGGGAAGAAGGCGTCATTGAAGGTGAAGCGGTGGACGAAGGACGTTGGGTTGGGATTCAAGACTCCAACAGAAGCGCTCACTGGGACATGGATCGGTGAGTTACCGTGAAACTCGCCTTCGAGTATTCTTTCAGCGTCGCTCATCTGCTACTACCGCCTTTCACTCATTATTCGGCTAACCTGCCAAACCAAACTGTGGCCCTCCCCGACTCGTGGTCCTTTCGGATATGCACAACAGACAAGAAGTGTCCATTCACCTCCAATGTCTCCATCCGTGGCCGTATCCTTACCGGGCGAGTCATTTCTACTAAGATGATGCGGACGATCATCATCCGACGAGACTACATGCACTACGTGCCAAAATATCGTGTGTACTCGTCCAAAGTTCAGGCAGATCATCAGCAAACTGACGAACAAGTATTCTTTTAATTTAGATCGCTATGAAAAGCGTCACAAGAACTTAGCAGCGCACTGTTCGCCCGCGTTCCGTATCGACGTTGGAGATATCGTCACTGTCGGTTAGTCGCCTTTCTCTCCCTCCCAATCAATTGGATTATTATACTTATGTTCATTTTTTTCGTTTTTTTTTTTAGGACAATGCCGCCCGTTATCCAAGACGGTCCGGTTTAACGTGCTCCGGGTGACGAGCAGCGGCTCCACAGCCAAGACCTTCGGGAAGTTCTGAGCGGCTGTGATGGTTTCTTTTTTTGATCCCCTTAAGTTGTTCAATCTTCTCTTTGTATTTTGTTTTACGTGCGGCCAAATCCAGTTTTTGTAGTCGTCAGTCTCAACCCCACGCGACTCCTGATCATTCATCGCAACTTCTTCAACCGACGAGCCAGCTTCGGAGATGAGACCTAGATGCTCTCCGGAGACCCGGATGAATGCCTGTCGAGAGGAGACTGCGGCCCCCGCACTGAGTCTCAACCAGTCTCACGGTGATGCAGTGTAAAGGCATCGTGGAGACCCACGTATCATCTCTCGTTCGACGACTTACTAATGGCCGGCGTCGTGAACATCACTCCGTCCTTCACAAAAGCTGCTATAATCGAGAGCATTGCATCACACTTGAGACGAACGCAAAGAATTTCAAGATTGATTCTTCCGAAGTATTCTACAATTTTGGAGTTCGTGACTCGACAATGACCAGCTTCTCCAAAAACAAAACAAGCGATGTTGGTCCATATACGCATGGGTCAGATGGCGAAACCCATGCCAACTACCTCTGCGGGCTCGTCCTCTCCTTCCCAAGTTCGCCGCCCTTGCAAACGGCTCGTCCTATTCTCTAACTGTCCTTCTTGCCGTCGTGATTGTTCCAATCGCTCTGCCGTGTCACGGCCAAGTCCTCGCTCATGTTCCGAGGCATAATGTGAAGCCCCTCCCTGTTGCTGGACCTGGTATCTCGTATCGAATCGTGCCATGCCGTTGTAGCTGCCGGATGCCTGGCCCGCAGCTTGCCGTTGGTGATCGTCCTCATACTGACGCTGACCCAGCGGCGGTTCGCTTCCATCCCGATTGGGTGCGAAACGAATGTTGTTCCTTCCTCCCGATACCACATCTACCCCCTCCGAGTAACTGGTCGAGCCGGCAGCGGGAAATGTGTTTAGAGTCCCTTGTTGATGGGACAAATCATTCGGTCGTCTTGGCATGCTCCAGCCTTGGCTCGTCGATCTTTCCCCGCCTCTAGCTTGCTGACTTGACGGGAGATCCCCACTAACGCGACTCCGTCCCTGCACGTACTCATCCAATGTCCGGCTTCGCTGCCGCTGAGTAGGAAATTCGGTCAAGTCCATCTCCCTCCCCCGATCCTTCGGGAGCATTGTGCCGCTACGCATCTGTTCTTCGTATGGCTGTGGCTGCAACCATTTTCCCTCTCCGCCTGCAGTTCGTTCTATATCTTGCAAGCGTGCCGTCTCCCTACGCATCCATGGTTCCGGCTCGGTTCGAGATGACTGTGGCTGGCGTAGGTCGTGAGATTCTTCCATCTCATCGTGCGTACGTTCCTCTAGGTCTTGGCCATACGAGACGCTACGATCCCCTACAGCTCTCTTATCCATCGATTGGAGACCAAAGTCATTGTAATCTCCAGCCATATCCCCTTTGAGCGTGCTCGTCACTCCCCATTGGCCATCAAAGGTAGACACGCCACCGTTAAGGGTATCGGACGCTCTCCACCCAGCGTCTCGTCGCGGTCTGACGGCTGGTTTCTTCCAAGCGCCAATAGTAGCGTCCTGAGAGGTTAAAGTGGTGTCCTGTTGAGTGCGAGCATAGTGCGCTGCGCGAAGGTTCAGTAGGAGTCTTGAGCCACCGATGGTCGCCGCGGCGTGAGTGAAAGGGACTCCCAAGAGAAGCAAGCCTGGCTACAGGAGAGGTGAGGATCAGATTCCCCACTTGGAGGGTTTTTTTTTTCGCGAAATATACAAAGAAAGCAGCTTACAGGTGCGATCGCGAATGCCAAACCCATCCACATGAGACATCCGGCCAGGAGGAAGTACCATAAGAAGCTGTCTCGGATTAAGATCAGGAGGACATGCGACTTGATGCCAAACTCCCGATAGTTCTGGTACGCCTTGCGCGCCACGAGGAACGAGAGCCAGGATTCGAAGGCGAATAACATCCACCAAATGAACCTGGAATAATTCTGCCCAAACCCAGTAGAGAAGCAACCCGAGAGACCAGGCGGCGTTTGCAAAGCTGGATAACCGATCATGAGATTAGTGTGTAACTGGGGATAAGAAGCCTATGGGCAACTGACGAGTATAAGATGCTGTATCGATCATGACCAGTGTCACGACAGAAATCGCGTCCAAGACGAAGAAGACAAGGTTGAATATCATGAGCTTCTTATTCCCCTATTGCAAAGGTATTGAGTGACGGTGCTTGACCAAGAGATATGCACTGAAGACGCTTACGTTGTATAGGGCAAACACCCGCATCTGCAGCGCTCCCTCAACAGCAAACAGAAGCAAGAGTCCACCTCCACCGAGGATGAAGAAGTAGTCATGACAAAATTCTGTGCCCCACATCCCGGTGAGGACGATCAGATCATAGGTGAGTAGGATGATACCATAGTAGCGAGTAAAACCGAATAGTGCTTTAGATTTCCACCCAGAGGGTTGGCTCTAAAAGTGATAGGGAGAAACGGTGAATACTTGATCATCAGCGAGGGGTTATGTTCGCCGGGGAACTGACCCAAACGTAGGCGATCTCCTGATCGATAGTAATCAGCCAATCGTAAATCACCCACGTGTATCCAGCAACTGTACATGAGGGAGATTTTCAGCAGTTGGAGACATGGGCTGATCGGAAGATGTCGACTCACTCATGCTCAGACGGGCGGCGTTGGTCTGTGCCACTAGCGTGAAATAGAATTCTAACGTGAGTTCAATTTTACCCGCCATATCTGATTGCTCAGACGAAGCGAAATGGAGCGGATAAAGGAGGCTGGCTGTAAAGCGAAAGTAGACGGATGATTGAACAAGAGGGGATGAATGGCGATTGTTTTGATGGTTGAGACAGGTATGAAACACTTATGCAACTAATAACCCCTGGGCCTGATTACCCTGCCAATTAGATCACACATCTTCCGAGGCTGTGAAGAGGTATGATCAGGAGGGCTCTAAAGGGCATGCTGTGAGCGTCCACAGTTGGGGTACACGTTTCAAGCCAGGGGTGACACCGAGCGTCTACGTCACTCAAGCGCTCGTGTTTCGTGGTTGCATTCTCACAACACGAACAAATAAGTCAATCGAACCGAGTACACCACAGTGATCAAGCCGATGCACACAGTGGTAAGCACCTCCGATTATTCCATTGCCGTAGTCCGAGTGTCGATCAAACTGAGCTTGGTCACAGTCCAACTACAGCAGCTAGCAAAGCCCACGCTCGCAATCTTCGCACTGTCACACCAGGTGGTCCCAATGACAACTCGATATTGAGGCCTCAAAAATGGTCAGGACTGTTAATGGTATGATGAGGGCAGTGGGGGTGCTGATGGTACAGGCAGCCGGAGTGGTGCCAAAGATGAGCTGCCGTGTCTGGACGAGCGAAGAATGTACTGTTTGCAATGCCGTTCCCTTTGCAAAGCTGCACTCTGGATCAGTGAAAACCTGCATGCAAGGTCCACAGCTACGCGGCCGAACGGGATCAAAATAGACTGGGATTCATTTGAATCATGGTGAAAAAAGGAGTGAATACAAGGATAAACTCTGATGCTTTCACTCCATTTTTGCTGTGAACTTCATTATCAACATTGCGACTTTCACTCTGGTCCGACTTGAATTTCACTGAGTTATTGTTGCACAGTGCGTCATGTGCCTGCGACACGAGAACATCAAGCGGTGACCACGGACATAACGGTTAGTCGCCGAACTCATTGGCCTTTCCACCATATCCACTAAAACCTTCTGTGCGCTCAAGTGGGGATCACTATGCCTGGCATTCAATTTTAAACGGAGATTCAAGTCGTACCTGCGAAAGAACTAGATGCGGAGTGTTGATGCGAGTCTGACACACGGTCAGAATGCGCCTTGTTGACTGACATTACTGAGTCTTGATTCTTACTTCTGACGCTCATTTGCTTTGGTAACGTGTATCCAGACCCCACAAGTATTAGATCCGGGGCCTGGCTTGACTCGATTCATATCTTTGTCGTTCCTTCATCCCCCGCCTGCGTCGTCACCCCGGGCAGCTTTGGCCGAAAAACACCCCACTCGCTGATTACCGGCCTTCTTAGACTTGAAAAGCTCCCAAAGGCGCCTTGTCTTGATCTTTGAAGAGGCTGATAGATAAGCGATGTCTCCGTCGCCCGACGACCTCCCTTCACATCTCGGCTGAGCAGTCTCGGGCGTGATGACGATTGCATGTCTAATGTCTTAATTTCTCCGCAACCGCCGCTCTTACAGTCGGACAGGAAGTCTCTGATGATAGAGGTGTCTGACATGGCTATGTCCGGAGGGTGTATATAGCACAGATGCCTCCAGATCTCAAAAGTTCACCCAAGCATTCACTGAACCATTTACACAACTTCTCTAGCAGCTCAATCAAACCACCCCCAAACAAAGCCACCCTAATCAAGAATGCCTTTACTCTCGAGAAAATCATCCGAGGCCACTTGGGTCGTTGAGGATGTCAAGGAGGTGGCACCCGTGCCAGCTTACTTTGGAGGCTCAGGTTGGTCAGCTTTCCAAGTTCAGTCATGAGACTCCTTCTTTTTTTGACAGTGTATCATATCTTCTTCGACACCTAGGAGTCGAAATCGTTTCGATCGCTCAAAACGAAATCTCCCAGATCTATACCTTTGACGCACCCACCTCCACCTCCGCATCCAACCCCAACTCCGCAAACCTCAAAATGCGCCGCCAGATGTCCTTTGGATCAAGGAAGTCATCTCTCGGTGGGACCTCCTCCCGTCTACCGTTCTTGAGCCGGATATCGTCCATCGCGTCCGACGAATCCGACTGTTCGTCCACCTCCAGTTCTTCGGATGACTCCTACGGCTCCTCAAACGAGTCCGTGAATGGTCTACCTACGCGGACTTTGCATCACGATCGCGTCTGCATGCGGGACGCCTTGACGTACTCTCGGGAACAGCTCCTCAACGGGTCTGAGATGAAAAAGACCGGCGGAAATGTTCTATTTTGTGAAGGGTACGCCTTCACAACCCTCTGTACTACACTGCTTCGAGTTATAGAGTTCCTAAATGAATGTTGTATCCATAGATGGCAAGTAACGCGTCTGCGGAAGAACAACCAGTACAGAATACAAGTCCGATACTTTGGCCGACCCGCGAAAGCAGTCTTTACAGCACCTTCCTCCCACTCTCAATTCGCCCCATCCAGCAGCCCGCCATTCATGGACCTCCTTCAAGAGGATTGGTAGTAATGCCACCTCGACAACATCCTCATTCTGACTTTCCCTCCCACTAGACCATATCATTATTTTCAGTTCAGC
>WSTV01000166.1:32294-53962 GCA_019632285.1 Tulasnella sp. 332
ATGAATCATAAGCTTCCACCCTCGCCTCGGGAAGCGTGATACCTTGTATAACACCGACACCGTCCGTCTCATTCAAGGCCCAGTCGAAGGCGGCCCAGTAGTCCTCCATGTATTCTTTCCCGATCGCTTCCACCATCTCACAGCTGATCACCCTGTCAAATGCATGATGCCAGTCGGGCTGTGACAGTATCTCCCGATAATCCATGAGATGCACGGTAACTCGGTCAGCTAATCCTGCGTCGTGGACCTTTTGCTGAGCGTACGTTTGCTGGTGAACGGAGAGTGTGATGGCGTCCACGTGGCAGGAAGGGTATGTCTGTGCGATGAGTATGGAGAGTCCACCCCAGCCGCACCCGAGGTCGAGTACGCGATGACCAGGACGGATTTGCGCCTTGAGAGCCAGACGACTAATAGAGCATTCCAAACAGTGTCATCCGACGCGTCTGCGGATACAGAAGTGGATTTACATACCGCATTTTCCGATCCTGCGCGGCCTCGAGTGTCTCCTCTGATTTCTGGCTGTGGGAGTAGATCGGGCACGAGTAGGCCATCTCCGAGCTCAAGAATGCTTCAAACCTACGGCATAGTTTTAGTGGTGAAGCGTCAGTGGGCGGATTGTAAAGCCCGCCCAAGCTGTGTTGTTCTCACATGACATTTCCCAAGTCGTAGTGAGCCGATATGTTGGCTCTCGCATTCCCGATTGTTGGAAGGAATCTTGATTGTGTCACTGCTTTGGGTATAGATAGAAGTCGATTGGCGGTTGATTGCACTGTGAGATATTGTCGATTCACAACAAGGAGCTAGAAGATAGGAAGCATTACGGTCAGGGGAACGCCGTACGATAGCATAAGATAAGGATTGCAAACCTCGATCAAGGCCGAAACGTCGTCGCAATCAACTAGACAGGTGATCAGTGAAGTGAACCAATGGCAGTGGATGTGAACAAGAGACCAACCATCGCCACACATGAACGCTTCCGATAGCCCTAGCATATTCCCGAAGACTACTCTGGTCCAGAATGAATCCCTTCGGACCACCAAGGTCGCCGTCAGGGTTCGATCGTCTTCGCTGTAGATTGCCGCGCTTCGAGATTTATCTGAGGTATGCCCATCCGCTTCGTCCGTCGGCGGGAATACGAGGATCCTCCCGGTCGGTGTGATGACTCGGAGCTTCCCATGACGGAGGCGCAGTAGAAGGCTGTTTGAAGATACGGATCAGCGTAGTCAGATGGGGAAAGATGGAAAGATAGGCGCTCGGCGTCTTAAACGCGTACCTGGTGACGAGGTATTCGGCAATGTGCTGGGCGGGTCCGTAGGCAGCCGCGAGGGACAGGTTGTCGAGTAGATAGTTCCACGACACATCGAAGAGTTGTGAGACGCTCAGCTTGTGTACCACCGGAGTGGCGAGGACTTGGGTGCGATAGACGGAGTGTGGCGACGACATGGGGCCGCTGAGATAGACAGATGTAGATGTATGGGAGGGAGGAAGATGATAGGTGGAATGTCTGTCTGTTGTCTCTGATTCTAAGGGGAGAGAAACAGCTCGCGACACCCCCTGGGCTTTTATGTCTGGTCTGACAATCATAGTAATCCACAGTCGCGCTATTCTCGGCCCGAGCCGTGTCGGCGTACACCAGGGTCCCAAGATAGGCCCGTGCCTCGAGCATTGCTTCGACCGTCGATATGCTGCAGGGCCGGCCGATCTCGTCCTTGGCCGCCTTTGTGTAAGCAAATCGGGCTCCAAATGCGAGGAGTTTGGCCTTGTGAAGTTAGCATGAAAGATGTAACGAGCACTAAGAAATTTACCACGTGCCACACCAGACCCCCGATCACTCGTGGGTATGTTCGTCGTGTTCAAGCGATGTCGACGCTCGTCAATGTGAGTGACAGACCATGCCCGTCTATTATGACTCCCTAGAGGCTAGGTTCCTCTACGAAACCTCGTGAGCGGCAAAATACCGGAGACCGGATGGTTTTCGGAAACAAAAGGCTCTATCTTGGGTTGTGGAAAGGGGGGATCAACTTAGCACATCATTCGTCCATACGGCGTTCATGCCCGCCAGAATTGGACAACTTTCTCCAATGAGTGGGTGGCGCGCCGCAACCACTAACCAATGGAAGTAGACGGTGAATTGCTACTTACATAGCCGGATAAGCTGTCTAATCTTGAAATAGCATAAACATAGGAGATGATTGTTAGTGTCTTTTGCCAAATCTGGGGCAGAAGAATGGCTAAGGCTTCAATCAGATGATGGAATTCCAAGTCATAGATAAGCCGTTTGCGCAGCCTAAGAATTAGCATGGTGCCCAATCACCGCAAATCAATTCGACTCTTTGAACAATGTCCTCGCGCCACCGTATCAACGGATGCACATCAGAGAAGTCACCGCCTGGAGCTATAGTAAACACTAATTTTGCCCAATGGTAGCCGCTCAAAAGAATACAGCCTTCTGTGATAAGTGACAGGGGGGCCGTGGGGCTTGGGTGGCATCCACACGGGTATCGCCAAATGCCTAGCGCCCATGAAACTGGACCAGAAGCACCGAGCTATCGAGCGAAGAGACATGAACTATTCAATCGGCATCCAGGCTGGTTGAAGATGTGAATGCGCTGTCGAGACAGGCATGGCAACGGAGACATCGCTCTCATGAACGTGAGTAAAAAAGGTTGTCTGAACCTTCTTCCCCCTCTATGCTCCATCATTGAAACGACTCCAGGCGATTGATTGACCGGATCAGGCAAGACAAGGTTACGTCAAAGGCAGAGTCGGGACCACACTAATTAGGCGGCCCCATGGATTCGACGATCGTGGATCCATCTCCAGATGAGAAATCTAGCGAGAACGGCGGAGTGAGAGCCGTTGTACTCTTCATCGTCATTCTAGCCGCATATGTTATTCAATCCCAGTTGACGCAGGTGAGCTCCAAATGGTCACACCCCCACAGTCTTTAAAGCTAAATTTTCTTGTCATTTTCGTAGCACGTCCAAGCGGACTTGGGCTACCAGCAGCCATACTTCATATTGTGAGCGCACAGCCGAAACCACCGAAGCGAGACAAGACATCGCTTATGATGCTTTGGCTATTTCATTTCGTCGAGCAGCTACATTGCACATTCATCGTAAGCTTAACTTTCCTATTTGGATTTCGGCATTCGTCAAAAAAAAAAAGGCTGATCTCACATACATTTCTCACAGGTTTGTTGCCATCTTTCCTCTGCATCTACTCTATCTTAGGATTGCCACTGGCCTCCCCTATTCACACTTCACCTCGACGGTCTATACCGCTATCCGGCGCCATTTATCACCAGTCTCAACCAATGGATTCCCCATCGCACGTTTGTTCTGGCTTGTCATAGGCTTGACATTAGGTGTGGTCCGTTGTAAACGTGATTAGAATCTCTTCTCATCCCACTACTATCCCACAGGCTCTACGGTGACAGCACTTCTATGGTATATCAGCGTTGCTTTTGCTCCGTCAGTGATCGATCAATCCACCTGAAAATCGCCTGGAGATGCGGACAGTTGACACTGAACTGCTTTCTTTGCATATAGCGTGTCTGACGTCACTGCGCTCTTTAACACGAACGCTTTCTGGGCGTACACGCTCTCGGTCATGTGCAGCGCGGACTTGGCTGAACGTCGATGGGAGGTGCGAAAGCTCCTAACCGTCGTGATTGCTTGTGCAGGTGTCTTCGCAGTCATATATGGCAGTGCTCACCCACGATCGGAACCAACACACATTTCTCCTGGGAGAGCATCGCCTAAGGTGCTCTTTGGCGAAGGCATCGCACTCACGGCATCGATCACCTACGCATTCTACCAAGTGTTCTATAAGCGATTTGCCGTCCTGCCAGCAGGAACTGGACCTCCTACTCTAACATCGTCGCCTCTCCTTCGGAGGGACTACCAGCCTCTTCCCCGGGAACAGGACACCCCTTTGATTGCGGATATGGGAGGTGGCGCGGATGAGACTGTGGAGGAGGAAGAGTTCGACCCGTCCACCGACATCAGCGAACAATCGCCTCCATTCGCACTCCACCCGAACTTCCTCACGTCCCTTATCGGTCTATCAACGCTCCTCATCTTTTGGGTTCCCATCCTAGTCATGCATCTGTTGAAGGTCGGTGGTGACGAGCACCCTTTCCAATTCCCGCCGAACGCAACGACATGGTGGTACATCGCGCTCATCTCGTTAACGGGTGTAGTATTTAATGCCGGGTTCATGGTGAGTGACAATTGATCAACAATTAGAGACAGCGGATCACACCCGACATGATGCGTCCTACTTGCGTAGGTCCTTCTAGGAATATGGGGCCCAGTCATCGTCTCGGTAGGGAACCTCCTGACCATCGTCCTTGTGGAGATCAGCGACGTGCTTTTCGGCAATGGTCTCAGTACGATCACCGTGTGGAGCTTGTTGGGGAGCGGCATGATCGTTGGCGCGTTTGCCTTCTTGGCTGTAGATGTGATGCGACATTAGATGTATATATTAGAGGTTTTCCGCACTAACGCAATATGGGGATCGAGCACGAATACCTGTGTTTGCGAGGTTTCTACGAGTCCGACACGTCATGGATGGCCAGAGGGTGAAAGCATGTGTCCTGGACGCGTTCCTTGCTCAACCCCCAACAAAGTCTCTCCTTATCACAAACAATCAGGATCAGATCCAACGAAATCGAGAAAGATTACAGAGATATAAAGAGAAAAGTACAAGTGAGCAAGGCCACAAGAAAGTCATTTCGTGCTCACGCTGCAGACAAAGGACGGCCAGCACCCCACAAGGATACAACTCTGATTATAACGGGTCACCACCTGGGATTTTTTTCCCCTTCTCAAACGACCAACTTCTTTCCAGACTTCTTCCTCTCAGACTCCTTGTGACTTATGAACTCCACCTCCGTCGCCAACGGCCCTGCCAGCCTCGCAGCCTCTGGATACCCAAGAATGTTCGACTTGAAATGCTTGCCGATCGCCTCCACCCGTTGGTACAGCGCATCCCCTTCCTCCGACGGGTGCGGTGGCAATGCGGGACTGAACCCAAAGGAAGACAGGGCCTTTCCGTGTCCATTTGATTGCACGTGCACAGGGGTGGATGGGTTTGGCGAACCGCTGCCCATAATGACGGGTGAAATCCGTGTCCAAATCGATAGTCGATAAAACTGCGGTCGAGTGGAAACTATGACACCGGTGATGAGCGACGAAGGCGGGGCGGTCTTGGGCAATTCGTTGTTAGTAGGATCGTTCCGGAGGGCGGCGTCAGCTGCGGCTTCTCTGGAGAAAATAGGGTCGAATGTCTCTCCAATCGCCGCGAGCATCTGTGGAGATGTGACTTATTAGTTTATATGGTGGTCGAACGGAGCGCCAGCATTCCACGCACGGTGTATAACCACATCTTGTCAATGCCCAACCGATTCTTATCCTTTGGAAGCTGTATGCTCCATTTTCCTCCATTCTTATTCGCCTCGTCCTCCCACGCGGGAATGATGTTGTCCTAAGTGGAAGTTGGGTGAGTGAATGTCCGCCTGCAATGGTGCTCAACGTCACAAGTACCTTGAACAAGTAATAGTTTGCTTTCTGCGGTAGTTGTGAGGGTGGGACAATATTATTGTACAAACTGCCAATCACAAATAACGGGGTGAGCGGTTGTAGAGCCACGGGCGTATGACGAGTGATCGACTCACCCCCAGAACTCTTCGACGCTGTCGAAATTGATGACCTTTTTGATGTCCTCCATCCAGTTCTGTGCCTGTGCGGTCATTGGCGTCGCCGGTGTCATATTCGCAGCCGTGCTCGTGATTGGTGTCGCAGATTTGCCCTTGGTCTGCGGCGAGTCGAACCAGAGCGTCCAAGAAGTGTACAGTGGATGCTAACCATCCAAAACGTGGCATTAGCCTAGGGACTACTCTCGAGAGTAACATGGGATTGGACTCGCCTTCACGTTAAAAGTCATCGGATCCTCGAATACAGTCCTGGGTATATCATTCAACGAGAGGCCTGCTAGCGCGCTGCCAACTTCGTCGCCACCTTCGACGTTGCCAGCCACTGGGGCCTCTAACTCCTGCCCTTCATCAATCTCCCCTTCCTCGGTTTCACCACCATCATCGACATTGGTGTCGACTTTCAGACCGGTCTCTGATGCCGCTGCCGCTGGCTTCGATCCCGGATCATTCATTGCAGCAGTGAGAGCGTTCTGAGCGGCAGAATGCGCAGATTGTGGAAGAGACGAAGCTATGGGAGACATGAGGAATTTTTATGACGGGCGTTTAATGATTTTAGAGGTCGTTGGTCTATGATTTTTTCTTTTCTTGATTGAGTTTGAATGGATTAATTGCGGTATGAATGTGGTCTCAGTCAGGATGTAAATCTGCCGAGCTCACACGACGGGCTTCAATTCCGCTTTCTCTACCCTGCCCTACTGTGAACCGCCACACCATGCATTCATGAACTACGGATCGGCGACGATCCATATTGCGGCAACTTGGAACCTTATTTTGTCCCGGAGTCAGGTTGGTCTTCAACGTCCGCGATTCCAATCTGCCTCATGTGCTTAAGTGGACAAAGAGTCAAGGTGTACCACATGTGCTATTCGAAATTTGAAACCTTTTGCTAACGCCTCTCCTTCAACACTACACTCCCGAGCTAGCCCTATCACTCCCTTGAACCTTCCAAGGATTACGGCCTCATGCTAGCCCTACTTCTGATACCACAACACCATTATGTCCTACACGTGTTCCACCACCTAGTCGGCTCGTAGCTATCGTAGCTCAGGCTAGCCCTTGCTGTAGCTATGTTGTCTTTTGTGAATGACTAAGTAGCTGAACGGACTATCAAACGAAGCCCTGATCTCACCCCAGAATGGGCCTCAACAGGAATTGATGAACTCGGGAAGCAACGACTAAGGTAGCAATGATTCTAGGCAGCTGTAACGTTGCTCACTTTTAGACATCCACGTACACATTATGATCATGGGCCTGAGTGACGCCACGGGAGATGGATCGGCAGTCTGCTTCCGATCATACCCGGTAAAAACTTATCTGATAAGCAACCACAAGAAACGATCATAGGTGCGAAAAATTCTACGCTAGGTCTCTACATCATCCTCCACCACCATCATGGCCACGTCAACATCAGTGTCAACGGAGATATCTGAGCCATCCGGATCGTCATCCAAAGGGATCCATCCATTGGCAGCAAAGACTATTGCGGCTGCAGCTGGTGCTACATTGACTGCCTTGACCAGTGGGTTTCGACATATATTGCATGCTGGACTATAAGGAAATGCTGACTCAACAGCCTCACAGTGACGCCTTTCGACGTGATAAAGACCCGGATGCAGACGCAACCTTCTTCGCACTCGTCATCTTCCGGTGCAGGTCCGTTGGCTTCAAGACTCAATACGGCAGCAGTATGTTGCCAGCCCGCCCACTCTACCGCCCCATGTATTCGGTCCTACTCGTCACTTGCACTCTCATCGAGTAGTAACGCATCATCGTATTCAGTGGCCTCACGCTTTGGATTTGATTTTCGACCGAACGGGCACCCGGCACAGGTCGTTTGCGTATGGGATCGGCAGGGAGTGAAACATTCCGAACGAGTCACAAGCTTCTGGGATGCAGCGAGGAAGGTCTGGAAGATGGAGGGTGTGAGAGGACTCTGGAAGGGCGTCGGGACGACTTTGTAAGTTATGGTCTGGCTTCACGTTGCTTTCTCCTTTACTAATCTCTCTTTCTTCAAAAGAGTGATTGCGGTCCCCGCTTCAACACTGTACATGGTCACATATGATAACTTGCGACGATCGATGCCCTTTCACGAATCCTACGCTCTCTTGACGCCGCTGTTCGCAGGAGTGCTTGCACGCACAATGGTCTCATCCATCTCATCTCCACTCGAACTCCTTCGCACACGCTTACAAGCGACGCCTTCGGACCCGAATACACCTCACACCTTGAAGTCAGTGTTGGGAGGGATCAGGGTAATGGCCAAACGGGATGGCGTGCGGAGCTTGTGGAGAGGGCTGGGTCCGACGTTATGGCGAGATGTGCCGTTCAGTGGACTGTATTGGGCTGGGTATGAGACCATCAAGGGACGATTACGGAAGAAAGGTTTTGAAGGTTCTGGAGCTGCGTTCATGAGTGGGGCTGTGAGCGGGACGGTATGTGTCTCATCTTCTTATGCTTTCGACCAACCCTTGATACTTGTCTTGTTGCGTCATAGACGGCAGCTATGATCACCCTCCCCTTTGATGTCCTTAAAACTCGGAAACAGGCGCTTCAGGAAGCTGTATCATATGTCCAGTCGTCACGGAGCACTGCAACGTTCCCACTTTTAAGAGAGATTGTTCGGACAGAAGGGCCGAAGGCTCTCTTCGCTGGTCTGACGCCTCGGATCGCGAAGATTGCGCCGGCGTGCGGAATCATGATCGCCTGCTACGAGGTGAGCAAAGAATGCCCATCTCACGCCTCCAAATTTGTCGTCACTCAAAGAACAACATACGATAGGGCATCGAGAGGTACATCGACGTCCGGATCCTGGATTGAGCACTCCAGATGCGCACTCAACGTGCACTTCACCTCTTGCACCTGCATCACATCATTTAGCCATTTTCACCCAGACGAACTTGCAGTCACTGTGAACGGTCTTCTGGTATTTTATTTACCAGGCCCTTTCCTACTTCACAGCGCTTATAGATTTATTCTACAGTTGTATTCCCATTCGAGATCTACCTATTTTCGTTCTAAGACCTGTATCTAGGAGGATTTTTTTTTTTTTGATTTATAATACAGGGATTGTTCTACTCAGCAATAGGAAGTAATGAATGGACAACGAAGCCCGACAATACAATACCAAGAGCCACGCAAGCGATTATATAGAACGATAGCGTTAACGTCGTTACTGATAATGTATGGACGATTCTAATTTCGAGTCTCACTCGCAGTCGCTTCCTTCCAACATCCTATGCGCAGCACAGAGATCCACAGTTCTCAAGCGCTTCAGCGGCAATCTCCTCTCACCCTCCTCGGAGGCTGAGGTATTCATTGGGAACGTGTACCCCAGCGATCGATGGTAAACTCGGCGTTGTGCAGGGAACGAGAGGGAGCTGTCTTCTTGAAATGATTGGGTACTGGGAGGACCGAGGAGCGACCTGCGACCACCGCTTCTGCAGACCGGAACACGAGGTGAGGTCACAGGGATGGGACTGCTGATGCTGACATTGATGCCGGTGGCCGTTGTAGATCTGCTCGACGAGGGGGCAGCCCGAAACTTGTCTGGAGGAGGGGATTCCAATGTCTGAGCTTTGGGGCAAACGACGGGAACACCAACGGGTGGGCCTGGTACGCGGTGGCCACTTTCGCTTGGCCTGGGCTTCTTCCTGGGTCTTGCGACTTCATCGATATCATCGATATCAGGCGGCGTCGAGCTCATGATGACGAGGGAGTGTTCGGCTAAGTGTGGTGACTTCGGGATAGAGCTCGAGAGGAAGATAGGTTGTCCGGTGGTCGCAAGAGGTATAGAGCCGAGGCCACCATCGACTAAGATTAGAGGGCGAAAGATGATCCTACGTGCATGTCTCAAGTCGGGGAGTGGCGGCGCCCTGAGACTGGTATTAGCAGCGGTCTTGTGTTGCAGGGAGGATACAGGCATGGCGCTGACGCGAGAGGGTAGGCGGGCGATGTTACCGTCAGCGCTAGATCGGGAGGAGTGTGACCCGGAGCGTGCGGTATTGAACTCCGATGCGATGTCACCCGCGATCATTTTCAGAATGGAAGGGCTGGGAGAGAGGAAGAATAAAACATGCGATGAGCATAATTTACCATCAAGCAGTACTGATAAGCACGTATCGCTAAACTCACCTGGGAGACTTGAACCTGCTTCTAATCGCCTGACGTACACTTTCTGGGTCACCTTCGAGTTCCGTGGAGGCACCTTCGCTGAGCACGGACTGGCTACGACCAGAAACATGACTAATACGTGGGGCCTTCGTCACCATGATTGCGGGGAAAGCTGGGTTATCGCCCAAGGGGGGGGGAGGGGGGAGGGGGGAGAGAGGGGGGAGAGAAGGGATGTATTGATGTGGAATGCTGAAATTCGTGCATAGGTAGGAGCCACTGGCATTTATGTGGTTGTCCTCCCCATCGTCGGGATGTCCCGCACAGCGAAGCAGACGACGACGTCGGGAGGCGGTCAATGCACGTGCAGAGCGCGTTGCGCCTCGTGCCCAAATCATCAGATATCGACAAGGCAAAGCCCGAAGGCTGAACGTGATCATAGCCAGGCGCGTTCTGGAGCAAGGTAATGAATAGTCCGGCAGTGAGCGGATGTTGGGTGTACCCGAACGCGGCGTTTTGCTCGATGTTGTATAATACACCGATGGAATCGGGGGCAAGGCATGGACCACATGTCACTCGGCTGCGCTATTAACTTGTGTACGCTTATCGTATTGTCGCATATTAAACGGCTGTTCCCTCCGGCCACGGCCATGAAACCACATAGGCCGAAACTAGTCAAGCTAGCCCTCTGGATGACGGCATATCTAGGAGGTCATACGACTATTGATAATACGGGGCGCATAAGGCTTTAGTAAAGTTAGACTATACTTGACATAGCTCGCCTTAGGGATGTTTCCGGCATTCTGGTTGGAGGCGGTAGGCGTCTTTATGGGATGAGAATTGTCTGTGTTGCTTACACACCGGCCAGGTCCAGTATCGACTCTAGATCCATGAAAGACCAGGCTTTCCCGAAAGACATCTGGACCAGGTCCAAAGGAAGGTGGATCATGGGCCATATGTACTGCGGTTTGACAATGGGACGAGATGTAGCTGGAGCGCCTGTGTACCATTAGCCCTAATTAGCTTCACTTTCGGATACAATGGTCCTCTAATAGACGGGAAACACGCTGGTCAGCGCTTCGTGAATAACAACGGGATCCCATGTGGGGTTATAGTGATATGCAGGTATGATTTCAATACCCTGTCGCGACGTTGGACTTTCGACTCTCCAACGACATCAGGGCAGAGTAAGGGGTCGACGGAGACCTTGTACCTCCGGATGATGAGCGTTATGATGGCGATGGCCTCGACTTCGGCAAAGCTGGGGAAACAATATCATACGGGGTCATGAGTTTGTAAGCCCTCGATGTGACTGTTGAAAGGGAAAACGGTACCGACGGCCCATGCAGCCCCTGCTGCCCGTGGAAAAGGAGATGAAAGCCTCCTTTGGCCAGTTTGGATCCAAGAACCGTTCGGGCTTGAACGAGTAAGGTTCCGGCCAATACCGAGCTTTCAAACCGAGCAATTGACAGGGTGAGTTCGGCGCTAAATAGGATGCGCCGACAACGATAGGAGAGAAGCAAGAACATACGGTTGTGGTGCACTGCGGCGATGTCGTACAAGACTTCTGATCCCTTAGGTACGAAGACCGTTGTCTGTCGTTTTTCCTTCTCGCCTAAATTGCTGGGATCAGCAAGGTCCCCCTCCGGGATTGCAGCCTTCGCTGTGAAGGTGGAGTCTTCCGCAGCCGTTTTTGGTAGCGAGGCGCCCTGGCACAGAAGAATATGTTCAGCGCCAATTCGAGATGCTAGGGGCACTGGAAACTCACCGCTGGATATAACCGTAGTGCCTCTAAAAACACAGCCAGAACCCGGGTCAACTTGGAGATATCTGTGTATGTCTAGGGGAGCAACTGAGCAAGTTTCATTGGACATAATGTTGGGTCATAGCGTACCGGCTCTCGATCCTCGAGAACTGATTCAATATGATCATACAAGAGTTGCTGTTCCTCTTGATCTAGTGCAATGAAACCAAAGGTGTATGCCAGTGCGTGCACTGAAGTCTAGTGATCATGAGACGTATAAACCACATAAAAATCGTGGAGCACACAGTCACACACTTCAAATCCCCCCAATAGAAATATAAACATATCTAACGGCGGCCCAGAGTCAGCATGCGGAGCAAAGTGAGCCTTGGCCCTCGACTTACCTCCGAACAGATCGTTCTTGCTGGGATCCGCGTTTTCTACATCGTTACCCATGGCCGATACGAGATTGCTAAATATGTTACCTCGTTCCCTCTGTTTCTGTCCAGGAGAATGTTCCAGCTCATCATTCAACATCTCTTTCATATACATCTACGGCCGCAATCAATGTAGTTTAGCATGATCAGATGATTGAGGCTCTGCGCTTACGCACCGCGAGTTCCGAGTAAGCAACAGCCAATCGCTGTACCCGTTTTCCTAGCCATCCACGCCCAGAGAGACCTCCAACCGCGAGGACATTCTGACCACTTTGTGAGCCCCATACCCACTGAGGTAACAAGGCTCTGAGTGGGACGTTGTTGATCACCTCTAGCAACGATTGATGAAATGTGATGGCCTGGCCTGGAGGCGGTCGGGTATCGGCGACCCAACTGTCAGCTTGTCCGAACCCAGCAGCCATGATGATCAGCATTGACAACTGAGAAGCGGCGTAAACAGCTGAGCAAGTGAACAGTCATTCTGCTAGAGGTGCCACTTGCCTGGGTCGTCGTCTTTGTGATGTCCACAAGCCTAACCCTGTCACCTTCAACGGACCAATCTGAGTCGAACATGTCATGGACGATGCGCACGGTCTGCTCCCAGACCAGGCGAAGATTGGATTCTGAGAATGCTGGCGCGGTGATTTTGCGATGGCGGGTCCAATCTGCGCCTTCGACAGTCAATACACTGCGTCCGAACATCTCGAAGACATCATAGGGCGCTGTAGGCTTTGGGAACAAGTTACGAGAGGCGCTTATGTGTTGGATTACAAAAGCGTCGGCGACCCAAAAGCGCGATTTTGAGCTGAGCCAGTAGACGCATGATATGACGTCCCATCCAAACCGCTCGTAGTCTGGCCACAAGGTTGAGTATGCATAAGTGTAGTGTGATAGAGAGGTTTAGGCCTACCTAAATTCTTTCTTTCCCAGAAATACTTTTCCTCCGCTTTGACGTGTAGCCTGTCATGGAATATACCATATGTTCTGTGAGGAGTTGGCAAGCGTAGGTATGATTGTTGGTTGCGTCATCAATCCTGCCTGTAGACCACATTTGTCACTTACGAAGTACTTTCTGGACCTAAATTTCTAAATCCTGGAATTTGACTGTGGTATACGGTCCCAGAAACCACGTAAAAGACGAGGGGTGAACGACTTACATGAGCTGAAGAGCACCTTTATAGACAATGGTTCGCTTGGCTACCCAAACTAATATTGGGACCAAGGCGAATGTTCCTACTATCTGGATGGTTTGTCTGGCATCAACACTAGAGGCAGAGACAGATCTCCGAGAACAGATTTGAGACCGCCAACTCATGGGATATATAAGCGCATGGCTTTAACCAACCAGATCCCTGCTGTGTCTGGGAATGTCGGCCATTTACGGAGTAAAACCCACGTTCACCTATCTCAAGGCTATTTTAGGAGCGAGATATTTGCGCGCGGGGGGGGGGGGCAGTGAAAAGACTTCTTCTATGCAGGGGAGCCTAGCACTTCCAAAGGCCTCTGCTTCAACATTCCACAATCAGCTCCGCACGGCCCAACTTAAGCCGCTTATTCCTGGAAGTTCAATTTCGGTAGATCTTTGATAATACCGATATATTAAGAACCGGCATAGCGGCAATCCTGGCTGTTGTCTACACTCACATCAATGAGCTCCTTATTGTCTGACCTAAGTTTACAAACAGCGCTTAAGATTGCCACATCGTCCGAGGTTCCCATAACTGTTTGACGTTATAGAGATGTGAGTTTTTCAGGCTACGATATTCATGATCACTCACCCTTATCTTGATCAACTTCATAGCCTCTGGAGCGTCCTCGCACTTAGCCATGCCAACACTATGTTTGCTGACTGGCCAATCAGCGGCTCGTGGAACGGAACCAACGTCCAGCAATAGTAATTCGGGGCTGCTAGTTGCCATTGAATGGGTTCCCTGGCCTTCCCCGATCTGAACAACTATCAGGCTGACCTGGTTGTGACGGTAAGAAGGACATACTGCGCTACGGTGTTACCTGGGCCGCTTCGCAACCGTCGAAATCCTTCTCTACACCGCGAGAGCATCTCACCTCCCGCACTGAATGTTCAGATACCAAGTGCACAAGCGGCTGGACATTCCCGTTAGACATCCCGTTCATCCCAGAGGTGGCACAATGGGGTGATCCAATCATGGGCTGTGAGCCAGGAGGGAAATGTTTTGTCGTTCTCACTGAAATTTTCAGCATGTCTCAGGAAGATGTAGCTGATGAGTGTCACCGAGGACGCTCCCGAGAATGCGTTGGCACTCGCCAGTTTGTCCTCTACAGGCTTGGATAATTGACAAGTAGAATCGATGTGGGAAGTGCACTGCCGCTGATTAATCACTTTGGCTTGGCGCACGACTTGGCGACTGTGAGGGTGGATATCGTCATACCAACGGCCGCGACAAGCTCCTCGACTGGCTGGCCGACCTCCTGATAGTGAAGGGGTGGAAAATCCTTTGGAGATGTAGTCCAGGACGTAGACCGCATCATATCCTCACGTCTGTTCATACTCTTCCGTTACCACGGGTAATTCTCCCCTTTATAATGTAAATACCTTATGTTCCAACGTTTCTCCTCTGTACATCCGCAGTGACGCCAGCAGCAAGACCGCTCCCATCTTGCCCCCAGTTCATGGGGTTGAACCTCGAACTCAACGACAAACTAACTGCTCGCGACAAAAACTCGCTCAAAGCCAAGGTCCGTTTAGCGTCCAGATGCAAAGTCATACAGAAGTCCAATACTGGTGACTTTTACTTTATGATAGCGATAGGTAGTACACGTCAAGGAGAACCCAAAGAACTGCTACTATAAAATGCGCAATGTCGACGGCAATGAAACAGAAATCTTCACGTCTGAAGACCCTGCTATATAGGCGAGTCTCAATTAACCAACGTCTCCTTCTCTCCAGTGGGGCGGGTCAGCAGTGGACATTGATCGTATCTTGTGGTTCATAGTCGCAGGAAGTCGATAGCCTCCACAGTCGCTACACATGGCTTGACGATGGGATCAGGAGGTGGATTATTCACTCGCTAGTCCCGTCTGCATCGTTTGGGACGCGGGTCAGCCCTGATCACTAATTCGTATAGCAATCACTTTCTCCACCCTTTTTTGTACTGTATACTGCGCATATCTCACTTTTAGATAATTATTCAACTCATCCAACTGCCTTATAGGAATATCCTAAAACATGATGCTGTGGGGCTACAATAATACAGCCTCTAGCATTGACACTACCATATCTAAGAGTGAGTCTCTCATTGTACTTGTTTCTCTATACAACATCCCCCCTGCATAGTAGAGATAAAATGTGGCACTAGTCTTCTCAGCCTGCTCAACTACGTACTTACTAACCCCCCATGTTCCTGGTTATTTCTCGAAAGCATCGTCTCCAGTTCAACGAAGCGAATAGGCGGGAACTCCCGAGCTGGGTTCCACCTTGCCTTGTGCAATTATCTCGCTTAGCCATGAACAGATGTTAATGTACGTGAATTAGCCACGGTTGTCGAGACATACGAGCAACCGAATCCCGCCATACGTGGAATCGCTGCACTGCGGGTAACTGGATCGACACGAGCCATGACTAGGAATATAAGAATATCGAAGTTATTCCCACCTGAGCTGGCTGCAGTAGTCTCGAATTGTCCCTCAACTCTCTCCCACTCCCGATGAACCTATCTCTTTCAGTCTTCCTGATTTTCCTTGCTGCGAAATCCGCCATGACGGTCTGCGCTACTCCTCTGGCTTCCAACTTAGGCCACGTCCTTCATGTGCGCACGTTAAACACCGATGAGCAATTGCCACCTACTTCCATGCCATGGTGGTTCTTTGAGGTGAGTGAGACCTTTGCATCTCGTATCAAATATTCAGTTAACCCTTGTAATCCTTGGGACGCAAAAGAAGGTGGTACCTCCTCCGCCCGTGGACGTAACGCCCAACAACGACTTGCTGAGGACAAATGCACAGATCGATAACGACGACCAGTATGACCACAATGCTAGGATCCAGAACGGGTCCGGCGATTCTGAGGATTTCTTTGGGCTAGATGATTTTGGGTCATAGCTACCCTTTGCCGACTGATGTCCAGTTATAGACCATCGCTGTGCCTCCAATACGTTGGTCGATGATGTAAAGCTTTATTCGTTTCGAATCACGGATCGAGACTGCAAGCACGCACTCAATCCCACCATCCCTCGAATTCATACCCGGTCCCCTTGAAGTCAAGAAGTAACAGCGTTCATTGCATGAGGTAACTCCTGACACCTCCTCATAAACATTGCGAGTAATAGGCGTTTGAATAAGTGCAGACGTATGGTGAAGCGCAGACTGTGGAGCCGGTGTACCCAGCTGTAAATGGTCGACTCAAGTTAGTAAAATCAACCAAACAGGAAGAACTTTGTGAAATGTAGACTTGCATCCTCCACATTGGCCGTATTCTGCAACTGTGCCTGTGGCAGTAGAGGTCGCGGTGGTGGTGGTGGTGGTGGTGGCTTTGGTAGCTGTGGTAGTGCTTCCGGTGGCGGTTGCGCTAATTTCAAACGAAATCTCGGATCAAGGTTCACCTTTACATGGCACCGAAAATAGATCTCAACTCACAGGTTCTTCGCCAATGGTGAGATCTGCGGAAGTCCGGGATAGTAGGTGCTCGGGATGGTCCTAATCATCGATGTAGAATTAGTTGGTGCATCTGAGCGCGGAACATTGTAAATGTGGGAGTAGATTAAACTCACGGAATAGGAATGGACGAGTCGGTCGCGAAACCGCTGGCCAAGTCTCCCGCGAGAGTGGGCGGGTTGGTATAGCCTGCGGGCAAGGTGACAGTCGACGTGATGACGGCATAGCTGGTGGTTCCAGATGCCTTGAGGCACGAGCCCGTGCCATATGCGCTTTCACAATAGTTGACGGCCGTGCCGCTCTCGACGTACATGTTGACATTGGACAGTACCATCCCTTGGCATGGTGCACCATCGGCGCAGATGAATTGAACGGGCGCACGCGTATCTGAGACAATCTCGGCGTCCCAGTTCTATAACAGTAACGAGAAGAGCTATCAGCTTTGGAACAGACAAGAACAATAACAAAAAGAAGGACCAGACAGAGGAAAAAAGAGATTTTTACCTGGAACGTGATGTTGCTCAATAGGACGCCCGCTCCCGTTCCAGGAGTGGATTCCCAATACTGGTTGACGTCGAGGCCATAAGCCGTCCCACGTCCAATAAAGTTCTGGAACAAAACGTTCTCGACGTAACCGCTCCCCAAGTTCGACTTGATCATGAACATCTGGTTGCCACCATTGGTATAGATGTTTCGATATATGATGTTCGAGATGGTGGTGCCGTCTGCAAGGGATCCGATTGCGCTCCCTCCGGATTGGTTGCACCAGATGCGTTCGATGAGGAAGGCGGTCGCGGGGTTCTTGACAGTCACACACTCGTCGCGGTTGGTGACTTCGACGTCGTGCACCCAGTGGTTCGTGCCTTCAAAAAGAGATGGTGATCCAGAGGGGGGTTTGTTAGCTAGGTTTTCGTTCCGAGAAGCGCTTGTATTATTCTATCAGCGTACCGGAAATATCAATGCCATCTGATCCACCCAAGTTCGTTCCGCGAATAGCGAGGTTGTAAAACTCTCCGTTGGATCCTTCCTGGACAATAAGGTGGAACTCGGGTGCTGAATGCGAAAGGTATTTAGCCACGACAGGTGGTTTGAAAGTAGTCATTCCTTCAACTCACAGTCGACGAGGATGATGTCGTGCACTGAGAAGTTGGTGCATGTGATGGTGCGCAATAAGCGGGGCCTAGGGTTGCCGGTCAATGAATCAAAATCATTCGGAATGGGCATCATGTTTTACAGAGAATCATGAGGAACACCCTACCCGGCATTACGGCACAGGTATCCGTCTCCTTGAATGGCACCTGCACTGGTGCTAGAGAACATCTCAAAGTCCGTCGCGTTCTCGATGATGATCATGTGCCCGCCGGTCGTGCCTGTCAAAAAAAAAACGATTGTTATCAGCCAAACGAAAACGACAAACAAAAATTCCGCGGCGAGGGAGCGTAGCTTTGGTCCATACAAGAAAACTCAACTGGTTCGAGTAATCACGCCGTCCATTTGGAAGGCCCAGTGATTAGCGCCATTGAGTGTGACCCATGTCTCCATGCTGTAACTTCCTGCGGGTAGGTAAAGTGTCGCTGTGGCCGCTGGGAGTACGCAGTCAGTGAATGCCTCAAGGATAGCAGGCCCGATGTCCTATAGCACATTGTGGATTTGTCAGGAAAGTAAAAAATTATCGTTTTCAGTTCGTTTAGTACTCACGGCGGAACCAATGGCGCCACCATAGTTGAGGACATTACAAATGACGGCTCTCTTGGCTGCAGTCGTAGTGGTCGGTCCAACCGCACCGGTGAGAGGCCACTGAGCCGGAGCTGTGGCGAGAACTACGGTCGGCACCGTTGCGAGGAAAGCGAGAGCAAGGCGAGCGAGAGACATATTCGAAGGGAGGTTCTAGGAAGGTGCGTTAGCTAGCTGAAATCGGTCGCTGTTCTGCTCTTTTTATAATACAGGTTGCCAATTTTTGGTATCCAGCGCTTCCGGCGGGCCGTTATGCCATCTTGTCAGTTACCGCTCAGGCTGGAAGGGCGACAGAGAAGAGGACTTAGTCGGGTCACTTAACGGTGGAAGGTCGGAAGGTGGACTAAAAATAGACAGCTGTGATCAATTCACCAAGCTTTGATCCAGGTGGTTAGCAGCTCCTCCAAGATCGAGCTGAGATCGATTGGGGTCTAGGATGAACAGGTGATCTCTGGGGAATTAAGAGGAACCTCAATGTTTTCCCCGAAAGTAAGAAGTGATGATTCAGCCGTCCATGTTTAAGAAGACCTGTCATTTTACATGTGGGTAAAGGCCCAGGAGTGGAGCCGCCATGGGCCGGATTTCTCCCTCTTTATTCCAATACCACAGCTTCGCGACGACTGCAGAGTTCGTCGAGTTCGTCGAGTTCTCTTCCGAGTCCACGGGTCTCCATGACGAATTCGTCAAGTGCTGAGGGGTTAAAATAAGGCAATTTTAGACATCTGAGCTTTCCTCACAGCTGAGAGCGGGCCGCTGTTTCAGGTGTTGGTGTGGCAACAGCGACCGTCGAATGTGAACAAGGAACCGCGTCAACATCAGGAACTAATAATCGCCTCCATACATCGCTTCTACATGCTCATGAGCAGCACCCCTTCCGAATTCGGCGTCGAGAGCCTCACCGCGGCGAAGAGGTGGGGTAGGCGCGCTAATACGCAGGGTAATCTTGACACGCCCTATGTTATGGAGTAGGCTGAAGTGTTGGTGATGAGGCGGCCTGGCACCAAGTCTTTTAACTTGGACCGCATCTATCACACTGACATGGAGGCCACTCTAAGAGGGTGAGACCACTGCCTGGGCCAACTGTCCTCTCGCCAGCAGTGAACACAACGCCAGCTCTCATGGTTTGCACACCAACCGCGCAATCAAAAGCCGAGCAGTGGTGCTGAATGCCTAAGGGTAACTCCCCATGTCCCTTTAGCATGAATACGCCATTGATGGACCAAAGAGCTGTGTACTACCACGGACAGTAATTAAGACCTGCTGGCATCTTGATGATAACCTATGGGACAAACTTGCCCACTACTGTCTGCCCCAACCTCCCTGACACCCTGGCGATATGCCTCCACAGAAAAATAAGACACATGGCTTGGAATGCACACCCAGCAAAGCCAACACATGCAAAAATGTGGCAAACAAGGTATAGAATCTATGAGAGATACAGTGGATAAAAGACACTAGAGATCAGGGGATAAGAAACTAAAGAGCATCTTATCCACTGATCTCCTACATAGAAGGATCAAAATAAACATTAACCAAATGTCCAATAATTGACACATTAGAAAAGTGAAGAATGACAAGAGGAAACACCAGCCTTAAGCAATAGCACATTGATACAATGAAGGGAGAGTCTGTAGCAACCTCTGCTGAAATGTGGGGTAGTGTCATGAGTAGGAGCAGGGTGTTATAAGGTGTATTGCCTTTGCCATGTGCAATTGCCCTTAATACTGGATATATCTGTTGAGACTGAAATGCATGATACATGTGCCACAGGCAAACCACTTTGCCCTTAACTCTGGAATTCTGTCAAGAACTGAATGCAGGATTAGAGCATGAACGAGATCACTTCTCATAGATTAGATGAGTAACCCCTTAGTGGGAAATAGGGGGAAGGTGAATGAATGACATCAGAATGATGTCATAACTGGAATAGAGCTGCAGAGCAGAATCTAGAGCTGGAAAGGTTATTTCCACCACAGGAGAAGAATCTGCCCCATAAACTTAGAAGAACTGTGCATGACATAGGGTGGAGTCATGAGATAATGCATAGTAGCTGCATATGACATAGGTGGAGCAGTTGTGGTGGTTTGGAATGATGTCAGGTAGTTTGCCTTAGCACCCAGTTTTGCCCAGTTTTGCCTAGCATGGCATTCAAACAATAGACATTCCTATGGAAGGAAGGTATCCACATGGCAATGTAAAACAGTTCACTTTAGCACCCAGTCTAGTGCTCAAACAATAGATATTCCCATGGTTGGGAAGCAACTGTGTTATTCCTTGCAGAAAGGAGATAATTCATGATATCATTATAGACTTAGGTCTAATTCATGACATCATAAATGGAGCTAGACATTCATAGAACATTCCAGAAGGAATCAGTCAGCATTTCAGTCATTTAGAAGCATGGCTCCATCAAAGAAGGTAGTTGAGCACCACTTGCTCCATAAACCACCTCCTTTAAAGCTATGATGGTATCATGACATCATTCATAGATATTCATGTATAGATAGGAGAGGACTCTCAGTAGGAGGCTCCCTATTGCAATCATCTTGTATAACAGTTCTTCAAATCCTCCAAGCCAGATACATTAGTCCCAGAATAGTCCTCAAGCAGTGAGTACCCCTAGATGATGCCTTAGTAAAACATTAGATCAGTCTAGGAAGAACTGATCTTACAAATTATGTATGTGATGCAACTGACTCAGTCATTACACAGCATCACCAGAATGTTCTCCATTGTTCTCTGTTTGTAATCGAACACTGCCTCCTTGTAAATTAGTATAAGTAGTTAGGAAGTGAGGAGGTTTGTTCCTCACTTTGCCTCTTGTTCTCCCCTCTGGAAATAAGAGTGTCTCCTCTCTATATCAAACTCATTGTATGCTGTCTGCACACCCTGTCCCCTGTCCCACATACACAATTCCAAACAACTAGCCCCTTGTCATGAATATGTCATGCCTAAGTACAACTCGAACATGGGATCTCACTCTATGGTCACATCTAGGTTCCCACAGAACGGACTTCGGATCTACCTCAGACTTATCTCGGTTTAACATCAGACTATCTTCTGATCATGTGTCTCACTTGGTAATCCTTCTTTTGCTTAGCAGTCTTCTCTTCTCTCAGCTAGGAGGTTGTCAGGTAGTTTGCCTTAGCGCCCAGTTTCGCCCAGGTTTCGCCCAGCATAGCATTCAAACAATAGACATTCTCACGGAAGAAAGGTATCCATGCGGCAATGTTCAACAATCTACTTTAAGCGCTCAGTGTTAAGCGTTCAAACAATAGAGGTTCCCACGGTTGGAAAC
>WSTV01000167.1:18145-53703 GCA_019632285.1 Tulasnella sp. 332
AAAAAACAAAAAACAAAAAGTTAACATGTGCAATGTTTTGTTGTTTCACAAAGAAACAGAATGCTCACAACTGTGCTAACACCTTTCTTAGACGGTGCGCCTTGATATAGACTTAAATTTAGCCATCGGCCAGTTTCATCCTTGCCTAGCAATCTAGCGACGCGGTTCGTGACCATGTTCACCACTAAGAGGGCGTAAATAATAGAGATCGGATGTCAGACACCTTATGGGGATCATACAGGCAACGTGTACACGCACCTTTGATGCCAAGCAAAGTCGGATAAATCACAAAATTCCCGCTTTCGTCCCAAACAGCCCTCATCGTCCGCCACGCCCTCTCATCCTTCTCCAACTCCCGCTCCACTGCCAATCGTCGACCAAACTCCATATCGTCAACTTTGTACACAGCAGTGCCAGCCTGCTGCATCTCTTGGATTGCAGCGAGACTCTCGTCGTACGTCCGCGTCAGCTTCCCTGTGAGGAAATTGAAGATGTTGATGTGCCTCGAAGGGAAAGCAATGGTGACGAAGTGAGAAGAATTTGGTGAGAACGCGATGGACGTTGGGATATTTTTTGTCTATTGGGAGCACTGAGTTTCAGTACCTCGATATGGTAAGATAAGACACCAGAGCAACGACCTTTTTGAAGTGATAGAGATCGGTGGACGCTTTGAACTCCCATAGCCCACGGACGTTCTTTGGTGCATCCCAGGGCTCTTCAGGTCGCCAATACTCCACAAAGCCGCCTTCGTCTGCCGACACAACGGTGTCATAATGAGGTGAGTACTGATGCACCGCAGGGGTCAATGTCAATGCTCGTCAAACTCTAATAATTTCACTTGCCTCCATAATATGGACTGGAGCCCTGTGCAACTTGTCAAGCACATGCATAGGAGTCCCGTCACCACGTCCATCATACAGTCGTATTACGCTTGACCCCTCTTCCGAACTGATTGTGTAGACATATCAGCTGCTGAAGTTGAAAAGAGGCCTACCGTCCTTAGATTTACATAGCTAATAAGGACAACGCCTCTCCGGGCTTATGGACCCAGCAGCATGCCTTGGGAGTATATCCAAGTTTAAGCATGGTAATCATGTCTTCGTTCTGGCTGTTAGATATTGGTGACCTTATGGACCTCAAATATTGCTGACACGCTCACCGAAGTTGATTACGTCAAAGACCTTTGCACTACCATCTTCTGCCACGCTTGCAAAGAGCGTGCCATCGGCACTGGCCGACACATGCACGATGGGTGACATATGGGCACGATAGTGCTTGACAAACTCGATGCCTTCAGTTTGTTTTTGCCATAGCTTCAGATGACCATCAACGGAAGTGGTGATGATGAAATCTTTTCTAAGAGATCCTTAAGATGGCATACATGGGGTGACGGGATACATAGACTTACTTCGTTACGGTTACGAAGTTAAGGACATCACGATGCATGAAACTCTTCGAGTATCTGTCGGCGCTGGGTAGGTGATCCAGGAAGAGACGTTCATGCGGGAGCACTAATACATGGATTAGTTACAGGGCCTGATCCGTCTGTCGAGCCGCTCACCTTTTCGCTTCTTCTTTGGAGCAGCGGTGTCTGACATGGGCATTGGTCCGACGTCCTCGTCGTCTGACATGTCAACATCTTCAGTTGCTTGATCTCCTCCTTGAGGACCATTTCCATTGTCTAGGTCTTCATCTTCACCGTCATGCGCTCGTTTTCCTAGAGCTGTCGGAGGTGGGGACTCAATCATTCCAGGATGGATTGAAATCGGAACTAGCATTATCTACCCGAACAAGGATGTCTCACATTCGCCGTCTTAGCCGCGCCAATGACGTTCACTCCTTCCTCCTTCCTCCTTCTAATCCGGCCAAAATGTCTGTGTTCTTGACCCATCATACTCAATCACTACTGCAAACGGCCCTACCTCCAGCTGCATCAGATGCGGACTCTATTGCATACACGGACCGGCAAGACAGACTCCATGATCTCTTGGTCAGACTAAATAACCCACAGAAACGAGATGCCCTGGTCGACATCCTCCAAACTCTTACCGAAATCGCAGCAGAAGCTCAGTTTCAGCACTCTACGGACGAAGCACTGGCTTGGGCAGCGTTAAACCGCTGCATTGTTGCCGTGTATCTGCAGATTATGGAAGCATTGCTTAGCCAGGCCGCGAGGGCTGACGAGGAAGCAGACTGGTGGAGAATGGTCGAGCAGAGAGGGGGAGGCACTGCTTGGTATCTCCTTCAGAGTACGTCCTGTCTTGAAGGTTGAGGAGTAATCGGTCCTTATGTTGACTAATTTCGGGCACAGCATTCCCTGGGCGCCTGAAGAAACTGAGCGATCAGATGCTTCGAACAATCAGATCTCACAATCGGCCCATTTCTCTTTCAACTTTTGCGCCATCTTCGATAAACCACCTCCTCCCGCCTATTATGTTCATCCGCATCTGCAAAGAATCTCTCTTCCCTCACTTACAACATCCATACAACCTCTTCAAAACTAATCCGATCGAACTCACGCGACAGGAATGTAAAGTTAAAAGGCTTAAGCTTGAAGAGCTCCGGGACCAGACGGCTGAACGTCTTGGAGTTCTCTCCAACCTGCGGTCCGTGGTTTACGACACCCTAGCCGGTCGTGGTTCATTAGACGAGGCCAGAGAGAGGCTAGCGAACATCGTCTGTCTTCTAGAGTGGTCGCTTACAGACCACGACCTAGATTCGCAGGAAGCTCGAATGCTGTCCCTGTCCCTACCAGAACGGGCGATGCAACTAAAAGATCTGCATGGGCCAGAGGCCATCCGGAAGATTTTGCCTCAGCTTCAAGGCCTCCTCTCCACAAGCCTACAAGTGGATGGCTCTCGAAGCGACGCCGCAATTCGCTCTTTACAACGGCCATCTCGATTGACGAGGCTGTGGCCAAGATTCGTCTTCTTACCTCCACTCGCTTACCTGGCCTTTAAGGTTATTTTTAACTCCCGCGCACAGCTATATGCGACTCTCGCAGACACCAAAGCTACGGCCATCGGCTTCTGGCATGGTTGGGTCTTGGAACCCGTTCGCGGAATCATCGAGACTGTACGAACCGGTAGCGATACGGCCGTAGTGGTTAGCAAAGAGGGCCTGAACTCGGATCTAGATGTACGTCTGCTTACTACAGCTTCTCCAATTAGCTATGCACTAACCTGATCAATTCGTCCTGACCAATCAGTCTTTGGAACGTATGGTCACCGCCCTCGCAAAAGAGAAACTCAAGTTCAACCCCGTACAGCTTACAGAATTGTCCACGCAACTTCGACAGGGAGACCTGACGCCTGTCCTAAAGATCTACGAGAACGACATCAAGTCCCCCATTTCTTCTGCGCTCACTGGATCTTTGATCCGCACCTTGTTGATCCAGGTGCAAAAAACCAAGGTGAGCGAATGGATGAGACTGGATTCTAATCTGGCTACTGACTTGGGTCTACTCAATGCAGGTGGACATTGATCTCGCTGCATCTGGTATCGACAAACTACTCCGGTCCCAAGAGCTCACGTTCGCCTTTGTGGGAGTCGCACCATCCATCACTATCTTATACTTTTTCAGTAATTGGCTCAAAAACCTTTGGGCTGGGAGCAGTGGTCGAGGACGATTCGGAGGGCGGCACAGGCGCGAACGTGTCTGGATTGCAATCAGGTGCTCTTGGGTGCCAATGCATATTTTACATTCCAAGGTTGACCATATCTCTCTCACAGGCGGATCGAACGCCTCCTGAACGCCCCTAACACCAACTCGAACCTGTCCCTGGAAGCCATCATCCAAAACTCGACGGGACGACATAAGTCTTTGCCGCCTTCTCTCACCACTGGCCTACTTCTACTATCCATCGATCACCTTCGGTCATATGGCGTCAATTACCTCCCACCCCGCTCCCGTCTACAAATGGGCTTTTTGGAGGATGTGGATGATCTCGAGGATGCAGGGGCCACGTTGAACAGAGAGGATAGGCTGTTGGTGGTACAAAGGATGTGGCGAAGCTGGGGACGCGTCTTGGGCTGGGGTGGTGATGCGGTCGGACTTTCAGAGCTCCATTGACAATGCATGCAGTGCGATCCTCCTCAGCGCGGCGTTCAGCGCAACCGTCGATAAGAGAGAATGAGCGGACGAACTAAGTGCGATTCAGCTGGGTGGATTTATGTCGCAGCTCCGCACGAGTTCTTGGGCTTGATGTCGTTCAAAGGGGATGCCCGTTTTCCCAAGAAGACGGTTCTGCCACATGATGCGCTGGTGCGACCCTACATTCTCATATGCCCCAAGCCCATGGCCATTTCCCCGAAGTCGCAGCCCACCGCGCTTCGTTGTTGGGGTGCTACATGGTGAAGCGGCGAGAGGGGCACGACACACGAGCGTGTTGGTTAGGAGGCCGAACAAACGATATGCAAGTAATTGTGTTTAATCTCTCTGATAGTCGACTCAGGAGTATATTTGTTGTTAGGTCAAACTCGTCAGTCATTGCTGAGTACTACCATCTTTCCCTCACGCTCGCTTGCTCTCTCCAGTCAACCATTCCATCCGCGCCAATGTCAAATACAGCCAAGTTTATCCATAATCACTTGGAGCGTAGTGGACCTCCTAGAACGGCATATCGTAGTCCACCGATCAGTTGATGAATAGTTTATGATTTGACTAATATTTCACGAGATACAAGAAACTAGATGATGGGGAAAGCATGATCATATGCAGAATCTCAGAATACAGTGTAGTAACAACAGTGATCTCAACCTCAAAAGCCGAAAGAACCTGTTCTAAAGGCGCAGCACCTTTCTCTTCTTTCTCCATTATAGTTCATTTCGCAATACGCGGGGACAATCCCACTGGGCGCACTCTCCAGAGCGTTCGAGTTTCGGTCTCCATCGACATGACCATAGCCGCTTAGTTTCACGTTATGATCCTCCCTCCTTCCGATCTTAGCCTCGATTACAAACATGACTAGAGATACGAAGCCTGCAGCGGCGGCGTAGAGCTCAAAGGCCCATTTTGGGCTGCCGTAGAGCACCCCCCCCTATGGGCATCCGAGCGAGGGTAAGACCCCAGATCGACCATCCTATATGAGGTATATCATCGCCCGTTATTGACGCGCAATATATACGAGGACGAGAGGTCCACCCCACATACCGAAGACGATGTGGATCCGATTTTGAAACGGTGTCCGAAGTTGATGCTTTGAGTTGTAGAGGCGATTGATGCGGGTGAAGTGTCAGTCTGCCTTGATCAAGCAAGGCATATTGATAGGCATAAGCCGCCACATTTACCCCAGGCCAATGGCAGATGATCAGGGGCATTGTCCCATCGGCGAGAATAATACCGAGGCGATCGAAACACTTATGGCTCCACCAAGTCAGGATGAACCCAAGAATTTCAGCTCGTAGGCTGTGGACCGTAGATATTTGCACTGAAAGCCACAAAGTCAGGGCCTGCCTCCCGCATTCTGCAATCAAAGGTCATCTAGGTAATGCTCCACACCACGACTGCCGAAGGGGTGAGATTGCCCATCACCTTGCGTAGCTCACCACAAGCAATCCGAACCGCTACGGACTGGCGCGTGTGAAAATCTGTGCTAAATTGCCCTGTCTGGTTCCCGATGACGGACATAACGTGGATGAACACTCGCTTGATCTTTTTGTGTGTGTGAGAGAGAGAGAGAGAGAGAACGGTGGGGAACTCGCCAGCCGGGCGAACCAGAGTTGTTAAGTCCGGAACAGTGTGGGGTTCTTGAGGACCCACTAAACCCCCCGTTTGGCCTATTAACATTCGCTTGATCGTCAGGCACGATGCAACAGCAGAGCGACTCGCCAACCGCGTGACATGCCAAAAATCGTCTCTAAAAGAAAGCACTACGAGGTCCTGATTTTGGCCACAAATTTAAAGCTTTGTCACACATAATTCGTCATTGAGCGAATAATAGTAATAATCCTCGTCTGATTAGTTTCTCTTGAGGTCTCCACAGAGTAAGTCGAGATGATAGCAGAACTTCCAAAAGGACCCCTAATACACTTATGCGTATGTGGTGGATGGACGATAGTGGTCGGTATACATGTATGTGTGCGCTTTGTCTTACGGCCATTTGTATAAGTGTTCTCAGGTGTCAACGCGAAAGAATTTGAGGCTGCTCCACAAAGAAGCGCCAGCAACGCCTAAATGGGTGCTGTTTGTATTACTTGGGTGACGTTTGAGCCTCAATGCCGCCGGCACTGGCGCCGCTTCCAGCCACATCTTCAGAGGTCTTACATACCTACGTCACTAGATAGGGCGATCTCCGCGGCTTGAACGATATCGCGCTCGTTGCAGCCATCTCGACTCACATCGTCTTCTACATACTCGCGCCGGCACTCTACCATGACGACGTCGTGCTTAGGATAGGCAGGCTGGATCACAATTAGTGCTTTGAATCTCGACCAGCTCGAGCTTGACCGTATCCCCTACAGCCGAGAGGGGCAAATCGTCGGTGTGACCTGGCGCCCTGGCTTCTTTCTGCTGGGCGATTTTTTTCTGGCGATACCTGACAACATTTATGCAAATAACTCTATTTCAGAGGCTGGGTATCCTGGAGATATAGACCGTAAGCCGGCGCTCCACATCAACGAGTGTACCTTTGAGTAAATGGTGTCCCTAGTGACTTTCGCTCCTCACTGATGACCCAGAACAAGCGTTTAGATCTATCCCGAACGTCGACATCGTCGTGACCCATCTACTCCCGCATGGCATGCGTGATCTGGCCAAGGGAGCAGAGCATGCCAGATGGTTGCCCGTCTTTGGTCCCATCCGCGAGGTGAAGGGGCGGACAATCGGACAGCACCCAGGGAGATACCAAGAGTTACAGTCGGTGATTGTGGACCTCATAGACGACGTATGATCCTTCACGATATTTGTGTACGTGCACCACCCAATTTCGTGATTGAGTGGGGCGAGCCTTGGAAGCTCAGCCATTCACGCTCGATGCTGTGCGCACCAGAGCTGAGCAAAGAGCAGCAAAAAAATGTCCAGGTCACAGCGCATGAAGAGGTACATGAAGGGAAACGATAATCCAAAACTGAGCATGGGCGACAACCCTGCTAAAAGCGTAA
Organism: Tulasnella sp. 332; assembly: GCA_019632285.1. NCBI lineage: Eukaryota > Fungi > Basidiomycota > Agaricomycetes > Cantharellales > Tulasnellaceae > Tulasnella > Tulasnella sp. 332. Next base: position 25,247 of record WSTV01000167.1, read on the forward strand.
CATCTTTCTCTTCTCTCCTACAATCTCCCCGTTCCAATTAACAACAGCTTCTTTCGGCGCACCCTCTGGTAACTCCGAGCCTTGATCGCCACCGACGCGAGTGTAGCCTGTCAGGTCCACATTGTGATCCTCCCTTCTTCCGATCCTAGCCTCGCATACCAATACGACTAGAAGAACGAGGCCTGCCGCAGCGCCGTAGAGGCCAATCGCCCAGAGGGGACTGCCGTAGAGCACCATGCCCACGGACATCTGAGCAAGTGCGAGGCCCCAGATCAACCATCCTGTGTTAGATAATACAACCGACATTCTTTAATGAACTCTGTAGATGCGAAGGCGAACCATCCCACCCCGACATACCGAAGATGATATGGATGCGATTTTGAAATGGTGTGCGAACGTGAGGCTTCGAGAGGACGAAAGAGTTGATGAGGCCGCCGAAAAACTGAAGCAGGATGGCCGTGAAGATCGTCAAGCCGATACGGTGGTGAACGTTGTCGAAGATGTTGCCAGAGGTCCCGACGGCAAAGTAGCCGAGGGTGAACACTGAAAATATGGTGCCGTGATTAAACAAACCTCGTGTCAGTCTGGGCGTAACACGGAAAGAAACACGCGATTGGAATGAAACGCGCACCGATGACGATGAAGATGAGGGTAAAGGTATTGAGAATGAAATGGCTCCTTAACCATCTGCCTTGGGTCTGGGTGTGCTTGGTGTAGCGCGCAGAGATGATCGCCAGTGGCACGGTCTGTGGAGAACGTTGATATTTTGGATCAGAAACGAGGACTGTTGCCCTTTCAAAAAGCGCGGCCTCTGACACGTACCACGAGGAATGCGAGAACTGCGAAAACGGCGTGGGCGACGATGAGTCTACGATAGTAGGCGTCTCCCATAGATGCCTCTCCCGCCGCCGTCAGACTATCTGAATCGTCACGAATCGTCTGGCCCCATGCAGCAAATGCCGGTTGAATGAAGAGACAGGCGAGCGAGAGCGTCCGTAATGGAATGGATGTCATCGGCGGGGGTGTAGGGGATTATCAACAAGTAGATGAACGATGAGTTGAACAAGCTGCGAGGTATTTGAGAGAGTGCAATGGGCGGTTGATATGGGGTGAAATAGTCCACATTGGTCGAGCAAGACATATTTATAGGTAGTTGCAGGTCTTTGAGCGCCCTAACAGCAGCGGGGACGGTCCTGGTCCAAACGGCAAGCACAATGCCGCACAGAAGGTAGCGATTGAGACAGTATAGCTCCGTCAAGCCAGGATGAACTCAAAAGCATCCGATCTGGACCCTAGATACACGTTATCAGGCATTCCGAGAAGATCAGAGAGAAAGTCAGTGTCTGTCTCCGCAGTTTACAAATGTACGGCCGTCTCGGTGACTAGGAGCCAGGCTAATTCAAACCAGCGATCCCCATTGCCGACCTTGCATAGCGGCTATGTACATAATCCAGCTTCCAGTTAGCATTCTTGTGGAACACCTTTAACTGCGGACCGTCACAACTATTAATACCGAAGCTTGCGCAACGGCGGCCGGACCAGCTTATTAGAGATCGAGTCTATGGTTTTAAGGGTTCACAGAGAATAGAAGGGCCTATAAGTATGAGGCTGTGTGGAAGAAATGGCTCTCTTAAGTCGTGCCGCAAGCTGTACAGCATTGTATAATCCATGATTCAGCAACATGTTATCCCCTGGCCTGACCGATTCTTTTGAAGCCTTTTGGAGATGACAGCACTTTGAAAAGATCCCCTATCATTTATAGATACTTTAGGCACTTCCGAGTTTTCTCAAGTGTCTGTCTTGAGCCTCAGTTTGGCGGGATTAAGTTCCTGAGCCTCTGATAATCTACTTTGGCCACGTGACTATGTCTCACTCTCCCCTGACGAGATGTAGGTGTCACCCCACAAGTAGGTATTCGGTGAGCTGTGTGTGCGAGGCCGACTGGGTGCCTAGCATTTCTGGGGAACGTTTGCGAGAACAGATGACTTTGATCCCTCGGCGCATGCTCGAGGTACGTCTAACCTTTTTTCTTCCCCTCCTTGACCTGGTACCTATTCAAATACCAGTCGCTATTGATGCCAAGGACCCCTCTTCCATATCATTTGGAAATTGTGTACCGCACTTGTGCTGAGTCAGCGATCCGCGGTCAGAAATTTAGACGCCCACCACGCTCCAACATTGTGAACCAATCGTGCAAACCACGAAATCTCTCTCTCTCTCTCTCTCTCTCTCTCTCCAATGTCAATTCCGGGATGTCCGCTGCCAGCACGAACCATTAAAGCCGTAGCCACCAACTCTCCATCGTACCCTGATTCCGCCAGAGTTTACATGTACTATGACGATGTGAACAATCCGCCTCCCGTTCCAGAAGATGGAAGTTGGACTCGATTCGTGTGTCTGAGCGATACGCACTCACACCAGTTTCCAGTCCCCTCGGGAGACGTCTTGCTTCACAGTGGAGACTTGACCGCGAAAGGGAGAGTTGAAGATTTTGAGATTACGATGGGTGAGCTGAGGTCATGGCTTCTTGGGAGTTGAATACTGCGGTAGGGAGGCTGAACCGACTTGTTCCTCCAGATTGGCTTCGAGGTTTACCTCATCGAACGAAGATGTACGTGGATGCGCGATGGCCACAATATCAATGTAATCAGCTGACGTTTCGTACTGGCTGCTGAAATGGAGTATCATTGCCGGAAATCACGATTTGACGTTGCATGAAGAATGGTATACTCAACAAGGCTATTCCCATCATCCCGAAATGCAGGTGCGTGACAATGGCGTTTCGTGCTTTCGAATTTCGATCACTCAGTATAAATTTTATTTTATTCTTTTCATTTTTTTCATTTTCTTTCAAAACCTTCGTGGATGAACAGAGTGTCGACGCCGTTCGCGAGTTTGTGAAAGGAGCTGCTGCCAAAGAAGCACGAATCACATACCTGCAGGACGAAGTGTATAAATTTCAAGCGAAGGAGGGTGGTCGATGGTGGTCGGTGTATGGGTGCCCTTGGACGCCTTATTTCAGAGGCTGGGCATTCAACTATAAGCCTGAAGACGCGGAGCGTAAGTAGGTTGCTTTTGCGTCAACGACTCCATCCCTTTTCACTGAATCGCATCTTTACTGAATTTCGCTCCTCACCGATGATCCAAAGAGGTGTTTGGACCTATCCCAAACGTCGACATACTCATGACGCATGGACCCCCTCAGGGGATGCATGATCTGACTAAGGGAGGAGAGCATGCTGGGTGCCCGACGGCCTTCAAACGGGTCTCACAGATCCAGCCTCGGTTACATCTTTTTGGCCACATCCATGAGGCGAGGGGGCATACAGTCAGACAGTGGGACCCGGAAGATATATCGGAAGTCGATAAGGGCAAGCCAAGGGTGACAGCATTCGTAAATGCTGCAAACCTGCCGCTACGCAAAGGCGCTCAAAGACGCCGCCTAGCGGGATCTTCCGGGTTACAGCCGGTAATTGTGGACCTACGAGACGATGTATGATCTTCCCAATATATGCGCACCGTTCAATCTAGTGATATTCTTGGGTCACTCGAAGGATGTATGGCGCTTATTGTACGTATTCCAGAGCTGGAAGAGCATGGTTGTATTGCGGGGTTGGCCGCCGCTCAGCTTTCTCAGCTTTCATGATTGGCCCCTTCGCTATTGCTCACAGATATTGACGCTGTCCATCTTCAAACGTGCCTCCATGGAGCCCAATAAAGCACATTAAGCTTGCGAAGCGACATATAGTGGCCAATCTGCTTATCACTTCAACATGATAGATGTTAGAGTGAAATACCACACCTTCTCAAAATCACCCCAACGTATCTAACCGCTCTTCTCTACAGACTCAAGTAGTCAATGTAACGGGATCATACCCTCCGCTCGCTCCAAGAGCCCGTCGAGGAAGAACTTGAGTTGTGTACGCTACCTCTCCGTTTGGTCCCGGATAGAGTCGAACTCCGGGTGGACAGTGCGCCGCGCCTCTGTGACAGCAGCATGCGAGGGGCGGCATAAGTGATATTAAATAGGATGATCAACGCTCGCCCGGCAGATCTATCGGGGGGCGCTTAGTGCCCATGGATGTCCAAGTGCAGGTGGGCGTGCCTGGTGTCGATCATGTACCCAATATGTTTACATTTCCTGTCATCCTCAACCGATGCTACTGCACAACAGTGAACGTCTTTGCTGATGAAAACTATCATAAAAGCGAGAAAGAGGAATGAAACGAAGGACAAAAAGAAAAACAAAGCGTATGGGGAAAGAACAATACAATGATTCTAAAATGAAACGTGCATGGGTATGACGCAGTACGTAGATGGAGATGCATAAGCAAGCAACAGAACGTTCAAGACCGAACAGCGAGAGGATATCATGAGAGATGCAAGGGAGAATGTATATGGAGGGAAATTGTTGAGATTTTTTTTTTTTTGCAAGGGGGAAAAGGCTTGTCGATGGAATCGAATAAATATCAAATCAAAGTAAGAGGGAGAGTGGTAGGGTGGAAAGGGAAAAGTGAGAGTGGAGTTGATCTTGAAACCAGCATCAACACGCTGTCGAACTGGCCCCTGCCCACCGTTTCCAAAAGAACGCACTCCGACCCATACCCTGCTCCCTCGTCCTCACAGCACTCGCGGCAGGCGGTGCGGATGCGGGCAAGAGCGGTGGACGTATGATCATCGTCTCATCCACGTCCACATCCATGGACACCTCTGTAGGCGGAAGGAGAGACGCTTTACGGCTCGACTCGGGCGAATGCTGCTGGATCGTGGAAGTCGATGAGGAATTCGACGAAGAGGAGAGTGTGAAACCAAAGTAATCCTTCTTTGGCGACATCAAATTCGTCGCCGCTATTGCGTCACCTGCATCACCACCACCATCTCGCTCCTTCGCGACCCTCCAAGGCGTGGGCGTCTCCAGTTCATCGTCGCACTCTCTGAAACCATCATCCACCTTCGATAAACCGAGCAAGTCACGTCGAGGTGTTGGTACGTGGCCCATACCATGACCGTGGTGGTGATGATGGTTATAATGGTGCTGCTTCTGAACGGGAGGGGAGCGAGATGACCTTCGGATCGGTGCTGAGCTGGACGCGCGATTCGAGTAATGGGCGGCGACGTCCTGATGAATACAGTCCGAAGATGTAGATCGTGGCCTCTTTATCGATAAGGTTGGTGACGGTGGTAGTGGCGATGATACCGCTGCCCCACCAGGCGAGAACGATAAGCCTGCCATGGCATCTGTCGTCGCACGAGTCTGCGCCTTAGCCCTGGCGGCTGTATCACCTCCACACCCCGAACCAGAGGCACCAGCACACGACAACCGAGCCTCTTCAGCATCCTCATCGCTCATGTTGGTCTGGGGACTATAGACCGACGAATCCTCCAACGTCGATCCGTCACAGCTGCTCCGCACCGAACCCGCCGAGGAGCTACACCTCATTCGATCTTCCGACCACTGACCGTCTTCCGTTCCCCTTCCAACGTTGTCACTGTGGTGCTTGAGAGACATGGCGATACTCCTAGGGGACCTCTCCACCTCGGGCAACGGGGCACCAGGAGTGGAGCGAGCGCAGTCCACATGACCCCAACCGGACAGTGCGGCTTTCGGAACGGTGACGGTCAAACGCTCCCCGTCAAATCGAGCTGACGCGCGAGACGGTTGTGCGTCAGGTCCGAAGCGGATGAGGCGCTCGAAACGGCCACTGCTCGTTGTAGCGACGGAAGCCATCTCGTATGAGGTCGAGCCGCCGCCACCGCCACGGCGCACCGTATCAGGTTCATCTTCGAACTTGTTCGCGGCAATGAGTAGCGAGCGGTCGCGTCTCGCTGATATTAGGAGGTTGCTGAGGTCGAAGCCAGGAAGCCTAATCAGGATAGAAGAGATGAGATGACGTCATCAGTTTGAGTGTTCTTCGGGTTTGCCGGAGGGCCTTGGAAACGCGGCGAGGCATGTAATAGGCGTTGGAGGAAGGTTTGAGCCGACGCAAAGTCCTTCACACAACCCACGCGAGAAGAACAAGAACAGAAAAAAAGCAGGTCGGGAGGGGGAGTGGCAATGGGGAAGAGGATGTAAATAATAATAGTAATAAACTCACTTGATGCACAGTGAGTATTTCTCGGGCTCACTGATGATGGTCACCGCGTGTAGTACACTCCGATCGGACCCGACGGACGATGCAGAGTCCTGCGTAGATATCAAGTGAACCCAGTTACCTCCTGCAGATGATGACGACGCTGCAGACGACTCGCAGGGCACGCCTCCCATGATCGTATCAGAGTCGAGTGCCACGGTTCCCATGTCACTGATATTGACGCGTCGGTGAGGTGTGTCGTTGAAGGGATGTGGGTTCTGGAAGGCCGAGGCCAGTGTTGGGTGGCCAATATTGGTATTACTATTGGCACACATTGGCACCGAATACGGTCGTTTAGGTAGGAAAGGGTGCGTAGATGGGTCGTAGACTGTTGGAGCGGCAACTGTTACAGAGTATGCTGAGGTGTTACTTGTGGAGCTCGTCGAGGCGGTGGACGGGAGGGTTGGGGATTGGCTGCATATTGGGGATGGCGCTGAATCGGGAATGGCAGCTGGGCCATCCGAGTCTTCGTTGCTGGTTGATGCTGAATCAGGATGTCGTGATGCGAACGATGGGAGACTACGAGAGATTGGCCATCCTTTGAAGGTCGAAATTGTACTTGTAACGGAGGCGGGCGAGGCTTCGGGAAGAAGTGAGGATAAAGATAGCGAGTTGGATGACCCCTCCGCCTCCATATCTCCTGTGGCTGACGCCGAGGGGCTTCTAGAGGCGTTCGAGGTCGCGTATGCCCTCTGTGGATGTTCAGTTCGGGCTTTTCGGAGAGTATTGGGAGGTGAGGAGGTGGGTGATTGCGTTGGCGTCGCGGACGGAGGTGATTTCTTCAACCGCATGTGGTGGGTTGGCCTATCAAAGGTTAGGAGAGGAAGGATGTTGGTAGGAGACGTTTAAGCCGAAAGTAATCCGAGAGGTTGATGGCGGAGGTGGAGTGGGTAATGGTTGAGAGACGGGGATTGAATAACTTGGTAAATGATTGCGATTAAGACTGGGCTAACATACAAAAGCGACAGCGCCTCCCCGTCCGTCCCTGGATACACCGCTTCTCATTCCCCTGCGCTTTCAGACTGTCCCCCTGAAGCTTGCCGTTACAACGGCCTCTGGGCTTTTGTTGCGAGCTTGCATTTCGATACACCGATGAGGTCAGTGAAACACATAACATGGAATTGGTAAGTCTGCAGTTGTGCACGCAGGCAACCGACAACAACGGACCTACCCGGTCTCCCCTCCGTTTCATCCGCAAGCTCGTGGCCAGTGGACGTATATATTGCTGTCTTTTCACTCCCCTTGTCGATCCCTGGGTACGTCAATCCTTCATCTTTGCCAGGACTCGCCACTCCCTCTCCGTGCGCGCGTGTGTGCTGCTTGTACCCCGTGGATGGTGCCAGGTGTCAACCCGGTCTTTGAACCTTGACATTTTTGCTCCGAGATCAATATAGACTGCGCCTCTGCAGCGCTTCGGGACGCCATCCCTGTCCATCCAGTTCACATGTACAAAAGCCATGGAAGTCAATGGGGAACGTGACACCCCTCCCACTCCACTGCGCCCAAAAAAACAAAAACAAAACAAAAAAGAAATCCGGCGGGCACTCTAAATAACGCTCTCCGCAGTGGTTACACGACTGACGTCGTCTGTGACACCCGGTGAGACAGCGAGAACTCGGTCGCCCTGCGGTTCCCAGCCCCCAGAACAATGCCCAGTGAGACGATGCCGAGTGAGAAGCAGTGGAACGCGTTCCACTACGCCAAAAAAGGCCCATGTGCATCTCCGCCCAAATACCAAAAGAGACCCTTCACTACCGTGTCCATCTTCAGCATCGCTTTGATTCGCAGTGTCAAGTGTTGCGATTCCTCCGACAAACGCAACACACTAGTGACATGGTTCTCATGCGCGTTGATACTTCGGCCAATAGCTAACAAGATTACTTCCATGCGGAGCGTTAGCTGGCAGCCATGTGGCGACGATGATTCACCTATGACTTGAGTGGCAGGTGAGGGCAAGGCTCTCACAAAGAGGATGAAGAAACCTCGGAAGAACGTGACGTGGAAGCGCAGCGTAATTGAATGGGGCAAGGGGTCTCTTCACTTTCACAGTTTCGCCATATCTTAGTGGTCCAAAAAGAAGTATACTCCCTTTCAAAATTCAACTGACAAAAAATGAATTGGCCGAACTATCTAGGTAGGGTATACTTCTACGTGAGATCGTCGGACAGCATCATTGCCGTTACAAAGCGTTTCAAAATCCAGACGTCGTGCTGGCCGTGCCATGCACGCAAGAACAGGTCTTACGTACAAAACCTCTGGACAGCATCACGGCCACATCAATTACATGCTTTCTAAATCTTCCTCCCCAAATGAATCGTCCGATCCTCCCAATCCACCGGTAACGCCACTCGCACAACACGCCCCGGCTTTCCGGCACCGAGTTAACCCCCACGCAACATCGTCAAGAATGGGGTCCGTTGATCCACTCGGATGCGCGAATTGACGAAGGACGGAAAGCATTCATGATAGCCGTTCTCTCTCGAAAACCCGTAACCTAAACATGCAGATGCTGGACCTTCTGCAAGCCCGCGCTCTCGTTCCAGCCTCCAAGCAGAGTCCTGAGATGGTGTACGCTTGACGAGGGAGGTCAGTCGTTCACGAAGTGATCGACCGCGTTGAAGGGGAGCATTGTTCGGAGGCTCAGCGGGGTTGTTGGTGGTGGTGAAGTTGGGAGTCTCACTCGCAGAACGCGTGTGGTGTTGTGACTGATGCATCGGCGTTGGCGGATTTGGGCGGCTTGATGATGAGATTCTGGTGGGACGTTCCCGCGAACTCTCCTGTGCGAGACGAGCAGATTTGCTGAGTGGTGGGCGTCCGAACCGCTTCCGCTTCCGCTGCCCGCCTCCTTCCCCTCCTGTATCCAAAGCTTCGGCATCACCCTTACTCCGACCTCGACCTCCTTCCACAGAACGATCGCGTCTTGTGGGGAAAGTCACCACCTGCGGCGTGGAAATCGTTGGTTGACGCTCGGAGAGATACGTCGGCAATCGGTAGCTGGGAGGCAGTGACGGTAGAGGAGGCTGCTCCCATACTGCCCGTGATCCAAGCGGTGCAGGGACGTGAATAGGGCGCGGGATTGAATGACGCGGGATTGAAGGGGCCGCAGCGTCCGACCTTGGTTCAGCTTCCTCCCTACCCAAACGTGCTTGTTCATTGTCACCATTCGCAGCAGGGACCACCCGCCAAGCACGCTTCCAATCCTCCTGCGGTTCGGGAGCTGGCGGACGACCATCAAACCAGTACTGTGGATGGTGATAACGCACGTCGAATCCGGGATCAACGGGACAGTCTAATGGTGGAAGACCTGTCTGACGCGTCGGACGTGGTGGACGTGGTGGCACGGGATCTTCCACGGGTCTGTACGTCGAGTCCATCTCGTGCTGATCTGCATACACCCTCCTTGCACGATGTTGGCGCGAGTATGAAGTAGTGAGCTCGGTTTCAAGTTGGGTGTTAGAAATCGGGCGAGGGCGCTGTCTCTTAGCTGATATTTCATGTGGAGGAGGCATTTGCAGGACCGGGGGGGTTGATGTGAGTTGTGTCGAGTCAAAAACGGGGTGTCGCCTCCAATGAGGTTGAGCGAACCTATCTCCAGCTTCAGCGGTCCTGTTTCCGATATCATGGCGATCAGACAGATATGTGCGTGCAGAGGTAGATGAATCGTTATGACTGATTCGGACGATCGTAGGTTGGTGGATCGGTTGTAACATAGGAGACTCCCTTCCCCATCTGTGTTCGTTGTTAGTAGTAGGAGGGATGAAGATAAGCGGGGAACCCATGTGCGAGTTTCCGCACACCCAACCGTAATCAGGTTGTCTTCGTCTGACCTCGTCGTCGGCAGGAGAAGGGAAAAGGTTATTGTCCCTCATGAGTGCTTCAGTACCGCAGACGAAACGAGAAGGGGATTGAGCGTAGTCATAGGAAGGTGCGGGAAGTGGCGATGGCGTCGCTATTGGACCTCGCCAGAAGTCATGATTTTCATTCCCGGTCGGATGTTGTACGATATGCGTTGGACTCCAGCCATGTGGGGGGGAGACGATCTCAGGTCCGGCACTAGGAGGTGAAGGCAGTGGGATAGGATGGACAAGCGGTGCGTTCGAACCTTCAGCAGAATCGGCTGAGGCGGCCGTATGTGACGGAAATCGTCCACGTTGATCGAATATCCAATCATGTACGATGCCCACCGTTGGTGGCATCACCGGCTGCTGAACGATGAATGGCGACGGTGGCTGCTGAACAATGGTTGGCGATCCTGGTATTCTTGGCATGACACCGGTCACCCAGCTGATCGTCGGAGACGGGGGCTCGAACAAGGGCTCGAACTCTTGAACCTTCTCTCCAAGTTTCCAGGTTTTGTCTGCAACCCATTCTGTGCAATCGCCAGAGCGAGAGCACACCCCGTTCTGCCACGGTGATCCACACCTATGAATTCAGAAGGATTTAGTCTATATATATATTAGTAACCATTACGGAAAACCTACAAATGACAGTACTGGAAGCCGCATCGGCATGTCATATGACGACACCCTATTTATCGAACGACTCTGGGTGAGCAGACTTTCAAGAGATGAAGCTGACCTCAAGACATACCAGCCGTCCGTTCCACAACATAGCGACATCGAGGACATCTCCGCCACTGCAATTGTTCTGCAAGTTGCTTCAATAGCATCTCTCCTTCCAATCCTTTGGGGTTCTAGACGGGAAATGAGTAAGCTCCGAGGTTAGACGCAGAGTGGTCCGGTTTTGGATACCTACCTGATTGTATTCGCACGAAACGTCTGTCGTCACGCAATTGTAAGAGATTTTTTAGCACGCATCTCTGATCCTAGCTTCAGATGCGAACATACCAGGGTGCCAGAGCGTCCGACAATGAAAACACATATCAACCTTGCAAGAAGGACATTCGATTTGGGTCAGATCAGGATCGTCCACCTCTTCTTCTATCGGAGCGGAGCATTTAGGATTCGGGCAGTAGAACTATTGAAGGATTTTTATTTGTTTATTAGAGCGTACGACTTCTTGGGGTAGCGAACAGAATTCCCTCACCACAGGAAGGGAAGCGAGCAGCCGTTGGAAGAACCATGCGTCCAGAAGCTCTTTTCCCAAAAGCCCCATCGCCATTTCATCGCCCAACTCCCAAGTCACATCTCTCGGACACTCCGGACAGCGAATAGGGAAGATGGCCCCACTCTCGCCTTCAAGTTTTATGCGCAAGTACGACGTCATGCAGGACAGGCAATATTCATGCTGGCCCGGGCAGGTGAGCGATAGGCCATATAAAACGGGGTCTGAGGAGCCGGATGCCGACAGAGAGGCCTTCAATGGGTTGTAGGTTTTCCGAAAACCCTCGCCGCATATCCCGCACACCGATCCGCTGGGAGGCTTTTCGAGCTGGATCAGTGTAGAATTGGTGAGATGCTGCTCGTCTTCTGGGGCAGCACGTCCTTTGCCTTTCGAGCTGGCGCTTGGAAGAGGCTTCTCAATCGAGGTCGCAGCAGCTGGAAGATGAGTGGTCTCAAGGGGATCAGCTGTGTCCACTCCAATCTCTCCACTGGCCGTCATCGACTCTGGTGATTCTGGTCGTTGATTCCATCCGTGTATGTCACGTGTGTCATCCAAATGAGAGTGATCGTTTTGTAAATCCGGAGCTCTATCAGGGAAGAAGAAATATACTGAGAACGACTACAGGGACGGTAGTGAGGGACATACGAGTGATCTCCTCCAGCATTGCTCTGCTTGTCTTCAGAATCGATGCTAGGGTGGTTGCCACCAACCTCTGTTATTTGCGTCTCTAACGCGATGTCAGAGTCGAGCTTCAAGCTCAATGGTCTGAAATGCAGAATTGCGTCACGGGAGGACGACATAAAAGAGACAGCGCAACTCACGTGTTGTACCCACTACTCGCAACGCTCTTCTCGTCGTTGACGATAACTCCCGGACGAATATTGCCTGCTTCGGAGGAGGCATCGTCGCTTGGTGGTTCGGGGAGTGGCTTGTTCAGGTCTGGGCGAGGAGCCCGACCAATGATGACTCGTCTAGCAGAGATCGATGGAAGCACGCTTGTCGCAGCAGGCGTCGCAGTTTCATCAACATCTGGAGTAGCTGGGTGAGCTATCACCATCTAGCTGAACGACCGATGCTTACCTTCCAAAGTGTCCTGTGACGCGATAGACAACGCACGAGCCGACCCGAGCTTGGGGGAATAATTCGGGCTGACATCTATATCCCCTGCCACAGTCGGGGTGAGGTGATCTGGATTAGATACCGTATCTGATGTCGAAAATATGCTTCGGCGTGTGAGGTCGGGTTGGAAATCCCTTGGGCTCCCTGAATAAGTAGCTGCCCTGGTTAGGTCGGCACGGCTAGTAGGAGCAAGTTTCCGAGATCTACGGAGAGTTCGGGAAGTTTCCTGGACGGGAATCTGTAACGTTGACTTGTAGGTCGTCGCTTTAGTACGGACATCCGGCTCTGGGAGGCCAAAACGAAGGGGTCTTGTTAATATATAGGTATTTTGCCTGGAGAATCACCACAAGTGTATTTAAAAGAGCACCATGTATGCATACCTTTCAAATCTAAGTGATTTAAACCTACAACAACATAATCATCTTCTGGTGAAGGCACTGTCCGAGAGTATCAATCAGCGGCTGCTATAACAAGTCAAAGAGTGCCTAATCGCATCAACAATGATCGACGCAGTGAGCGCCCCGATATCCTTCAGTAGGCCAATGCCTTAAGTCACTTATCGCCCATGGTCAGGGTCGGATTAGGTATTCCGAAAAGGAGACTTTGTGGCCTGGGATGATATCAGAGAGTGACTCACTCTCGTCTGGGTGTCCATATTGAAGCAACAGCGAATCTAACCAATTATCGAACTTAGGAGGTCCCAAGACAAAAGGGGGTAGAGGAGGCTGGGCCGCCGTGGCTTCCTGTGGTTTGTGGATAGGCGCGGGGGTGGATAGGCGGCGTACCCGTCCAAATACCTTTTGCATGGCCCCCCTCATCGTATATGGTAGCGCTCCTAAGAGGGGCGGTGGTAGGAGACTGGGTATCAAAGAGGCGGAAAGTAGAGAGCGGTTGGGGCGTCAAATTGAGGAAGCATCGTGGCCGGCTTTTTGCTATGTCATCATCCTGCCCTGGAGACAACCCACGTTAATGATAACAATGGCCAGCAAAGCTCATTTTAGCGTATGGACCCACGCTGGCTTCCGTATGGTATATTCAGACCGAGAATGAGGTAGTGTTAGAACGGAAAGAACTTTTAGCACATCTAGAACTCGCCCAGTGGTGTTCAGAGGCAGTGCAGGAGTCCGGTTCCTCGAATGCTCACCAGCTTACGCCTAGAAAGTATGAAGTGTGAAATTCTCTGGTGGTTCTTGCTTATGCTATTTGACAGCGTGACCAAAGGCGACGATATTCCGCATGCTGGTCTCCAGCTCATGGTGAACCCGTCGTGTCTTGCAGGATCCTCCGCTCATTCGAGGCCTCAAAGAGAGAAATAATCGGCAATTTTAGTCGTTCATAGGTGCCTCAACCCAGAAGCCCGCTTTGAGCTGATGGTTCAGACTAGCCATTAGGATGAAGGGATTGAATGCATCAGTAGTCCACTGTCAACCCGATCTTTGCGATGAATTACATAATAATGCCTACCTGGTAGACTATACAAGGCACAGAGGGCAAACACAGCTGAAGCAGCATTGGCGAGAATGCATGGAGGGGGGATCGAGTAGCAATGCTGCGGTTCTCTCTCTGGAGTTTGAACAGGCCCACCTCTGTAGCTCCGGGGACCCCCATCTCATCTACAGATTGACGAGACTATCACCACTAATGAGCTAATGAGACCAGAATATGCATATGATGATTTTGACTTGAATTCATCAGGTCCAACATACACCAGACTCGGCGACTGCTCAGCGCTGGTAATTTGAAGGGGGATGTTCTTGATCTACTGGGAGCATAGCATGGTCTCTAGTAAAGCAGCCTACGAGCTCGGTGCCAGCACGGCATCAAATTGCCTCACCGCTCCAAGTGTAAGCAAAGAAAATACACATTATATGCACACGGTGCACTTGAATCAGAGTTACATTGGAGTCTGTTGATTACAACAATCTCAAGCCTTAAACTACGCCCGCTAACGAGAGTATAGATCTTCAGGCGTTTGCCTGGTCATAATAAGAATTGGGTTTACATTTGGTACATTGTGTAATACTCGCTCTCTATCTTTATCAACTCAAGTATAACTCGACTTGAATAACGCCGGGAAGGAGCATTAGGGAACCGGAACCAAGACGCTTGAGCGGCATATTACGCAGAAGCCCTCTGTTCCCAAGCCTCCAACATCGTCATCGCACCTTCCCTCAGTAACGTCAACTTCTTTCGTATGACTGCATCGTTATTCGGAATAGACTCCCCACGGTCCACATCCATTGTTTGATCATCCTCAAGGGCTTCCAAGGCCTGCTCGAATGCCTTTCTCAGACTCTGATCACTCAGGGCCTCCATCCACTTCTCTTGAACGTCGCCTTTGACTTTGTGAGGTTGAATAAGCCTCGACGCCGCTGCTAGTAGTTGGACTGTGGCCGTGGCGTGGTCGAGCCGTATACGCAGCTGTAAAGAGTGCTGCCCGGCGCCCGCCTCCGACGGGTCTCGGGGGGCTGAATGGGTAGATGTAAAATCTTCGTCTTCTTCGCCATTTTGGTTCAAGGCCAGATCGATAGGAACGCTTAGCAGTTTCAAAACGTCCCCGACTATGGGCAGTGGGAACGGCTCAGCCGACCATTTGAGGTCTTTGTTTAGGCCATTTGGCGTGCTCGATGTGTCAGTGTCGGGGTTTGATATGTCTTCTGGGTCAGAAGGGTCTTTCAGCTGCGCACGTCGTGGTGCAGGTCTGGACCTCCTAGTACGGCCTGTAGATGTTGACTGCGATGTGCCGACACCTTGCTCTCCAAGGAAGATAGACGCGCCTCCATTAAGCGACCGAGATGCCAGGTACATGCATGCCAACCGAAGTTTGAAACTGGGATTGGTCGACGGTAATCCTGCAAAAAAAGACCCTAGGAAACCCAAAGGCAACGGGGAGGGGTGCTTATCAAGGATAGATATCAGGGACGCGTTGATCTGACGTAAACATCCAGTAGGAGATATGGAGCGGGCGGGAGTGGGAGCGGTAAGGTTTATGATCTAATATTCGCAGAGCACTACGATCAGCCAGAGCTGACGCGCCATGATAGCTGAAGGTACTTACCAGACGAATAAGTCGCATGCCCAGCGCAAATCGTTCTTGACTTGCGGTGGTAGATCCTAGAGCGGTGAAGGCAATTTTGAGTGGGGCCAGAAGATCTGTCCGAAATGATACGGGTATTTGAGAGAGCAGCACTGGCGAGCGACGTCCTGATACCGATTTTGGTCGTCATTTCCGAATATGATTACATAGCTTGCAGGGTACTGTCACATACCTGAGCCTGATAGCGCCGTTACCTCCTCGTCTCTTTCAAAGACGGTCAGCAACCAGTCAAGGACTGGCCATGCACATTCAGCCACCACTTCTCGGTGGGATTGCGAGTCTTCTATCAAGAAGGTATCACCATCCCCAATAGCACTGCCACATGCATCTTCCTCTTCCTCATCCTCATACTGCGGCTCTCGTTTCTTCGGCTCAGTCGTGGTATTCGATTTCCCTTTCTTCGCGGCTGGCTTGACTTCGTTTCCCAAAAGTTTTAGCCCCATGATATCGTCCTCGGGATCCACAGCGGTGCCCGCATCGAGCCTCTTAATGAAGCCTTCTTCCAAAAATGACCATATGTCTTTCGCTGTTGTAAACAACATGGCAGCACGGACGATCTTGTTCTCTTCACCGGTAACGCCGATATCCGGAATGAAGGATACCATCGATTGAGCTGCAGATATCGATGTAGCTGTGAGCAGTGCCGATGACGAATCTATTTGCCAACCCCCGCGACTTTCGATATAAGTCTTTCCTCGGGCTGGCAAACCGCGAAAAAGGTTTGCTGGGGAAGACGACGCTTCTGTGAATGCTCGAAGCAGATTGAGGGCTTGTGCTGAGGCTGCTGGAGTCGGTGTAAGGTTTTTCTTGTAGCGTTCTTTCCTAGGGGAGGGCGGCAGACAGCCTTTGGTGGCCAACCCCGATGCCAGTGTGGGGATGGGCACCGGAGAAGGATACAATGCGAGATACAACATCACTCGAACGTGATAGCTTCTCAGGGATCCAGATAAGTGCATATTATGCAGCGGGCTTGTTCAGAAAACCACTCACGGGGCGGGATATGTGCTCAGTGAACGTGACTTATTAAGAACATCCAATCCAGATTCGTCTACAAATTTAGATTATCAAGCTGGTGGCGTCTAAGAGAGTTTCCAGAGAGCATATAAATACGTACAGTGACCTTCTTCGAAACAAGTATCAGCCAGTCCGCGGATGTGGGTACCCATCATGTGCTCTTCTGGTGCGCCTTTGACACTGTTCAGTCCATCATTGTTTAACGTAGTCATTGGTTCGGATTTTTTGGGTATACGAAAGATAGATCGGTAGATAATCCACTCTGAGTCGAGCGAAGCAAAGCGAAGTCGTTGAGTAGGAAGACTAACAGCCAGTCGATGGTCAGTGGGCCGCGGACAAACACAAACTCAGGGACCATCAATACCGCTGTGATGTTGGACCGACTGAACAACACCCATGGCCATTGCTCACTCAGGCGAGATCTGGACCTTAACATGGGGGTGACTATTACAGAACGTAAGAGTAGAGAAGACCAGAAGGAAGGAGGCGATATAAAAAGGTCGAAGCAATGATGACAATGACGATGATGGGGATGCAAATGCAAAAGCGACCAAATGAACTCCAGGTGCATGACAGTTTTAGAAAATGCAAAATGATGTGAACAACTGTAGTAGGGGATTCCGAGCCCAGTCGGCCGTCGCGCTGCGATAAAATGTTCAGCGTGGAATACGAACATAATTCAGAGGAAGAAAGGGATCTTGATCAGTTGTCACCAGAAGCTGCCATCAGCACACCCGCTGCCCAACCATCGCCTGTACTCCTCTTCAATGGGGTGTCTAACATAGAAATGCGTGGAGGCGGGGAGTAGTCGGCTGTGATGGATTGAGCGATCGGCCGTGGAATACTATCTGGACGACCTGTGACTGGGACATGGAGGTGTTCTGATCCTGAGCTGGAAGAGCTCGTGGGAGAGTCACCGTCTTGCGAAGGAGCTGGCCGTCGACGGTCATCGCTTTGTGCTTCCTGGACAATCGGGAACTGTTTACGCTCATCTTTCAAATATCCGAGGCCCGCACCGACAGAGAATGATCCATGTGGAAGTTCAATGTCAAGCACTGGAGGCTCTGCTGGTGTTGCTGGTACATAGGGGATGGGGCCAGATATCACGGGAGTAGATGCCAGCTTGTTGCTCGAGAACAGAGATGCCAGTGACGGCTGTCGTCGAGCGACGCGGGCCTTGAGAGATGGTACGGGTGACGGTTGAGGGGCTGCGGCAGGGCGGGATCGGCTTGGAGTAGAAGCTATGGATGAAGCAGGTGTGCCAGGACCGGGTGAAGGATGGAGAGAGGGCCCTAATGCGGTGGGATGTGTGCGTATAGGTATTGGCGCAGATGCCAGTTGTGCCACTGATTCTGCATATGCCTCGAACGTGACGGAGAATCCAGGTATCATAACACTCGCTGTCCGATTCCTTCGCGCTTCATCCGAGTTGTTGAAGTCACGTGTACGCGTTGGTCTGGATGGTAGAGTCGGACCTTTTAGTGACACGAGTTGAGAGGGAGTGTCACATGTGTCGTCCACCTTATCAACTGCCGCTACCGGAGCTGCAACCTTTCC
Source organism: Tulasnella sp. 332 (assembly GCA_019632285.1). Classification (NCBI taxonomy): domain Eukaryota; kingdom Fungi; phylum Basidiomycota; class Agaricomycetes; order Cantharellales; family Tulasnellaceae; genus Tulasnella; species Tulasnella sp. 332. The sequence continues at coordinate 43,229 of WSTV01000167.1, forward strand.
CATCTCCCCCTCTCCGAAGAAGTAATCTTGCCTCTGGATGATCAGCTGGAGGAAAGCCGGGTTTAAGTGTAGACTGGGGCAGAAGACGAGCAGCAGGTTGCTCAGCGGCATCTTTGTAACGTCGGCCTTCTCCGCCGTCAATCGAAGGAATTTGGACAGCTCATGCAGAAGATCGTAGTTCTCGGCTGGGAGTTGGTCCATTAGACCCTTGAGCTCGACCATGGCATCCTCTGTTGGCAGATGATTCCCGTCGAAGGCAACCCCGCCACCGAACGAAGTCACCCCGATCAAACGGCTTTCTTCATTGGCTTGGCCTTGCATACCAAGCGACAGGGCCAAATCGAAAAGCGGCATAAGCTTCTTGGTCAAGATAGGCTCCGGAACTATAATCGAATAAAAAAATGTCAAATAATGTTCTGATGGCGAGCGAGTAATCCCACATACGTTCTCTTAGGTATGCTTTGAACACCGATGACACAGCATGAGGGTCCAGATCACTCGGATGAGCTTCCCTGAGGTCATAGTCGGCGCCCGTATCGAACTCTCCTCGAATTTTGGCGACATGAGTTTGCCGTCCAGTGATCCGGAAGAGCCCCTCTTCCTCTAGTCCCCAGCGCGTCAAGTGAGCAACACACCGCGTCACGAGAGCCGTCACCCACAAGCCTTCTCCCCGACCTCTATCATCGACCACTCTTGAAGCGGCCCTGACACCAGCGCGAGTTTCTGCCACACATTCCTGGAGACTCCTCCCGAAAACAGCGCCCCGTCCCTGTCTGGTGGGCGGGCGCAGCAACGGACCCAACATCCGCGTCCCGCCTTTGGGAGCAGTGGACGCGTAGCCTCCGCCAGCGTCTGATAACATCCCCTCGGAGCTATTCCGACCGCCCTGCCCATCATCGGTGACGTACCCTCCCGCAAGGTTGCCCCAACCACCCACGGACTGACCGCTCCGATGGCCCCAGAGGTTTCCAACTCTCCTCCCAAAGTTCATAGCCATGCCACCAGCCATTCCTGCAGCGACTCCTATGGTACCCGCGGCGCTGGTCACGGCTGGGGAGTAATTCTGCGTATTAGTCGATCGAGACAAGGCATTTGTATTTGGGACGACAGGACGTTGCGAGGAATAGTTGTTGGATACGTTCGAGGAGCTGGCGCGCGCGCGAGATGAGTTGCTACCTGGGCTGCTTGATGTGGACGATGAGAATGATCTGGGCGTTGCAGATGCCGTAGGCGGCGCAGAGTAAGCTCCAGGAGGGATGTTATTCTGCTGCATTCTCTGAGGGAGAGGTGGCGGTGTTGCACTTCCAGTACTAGTTATGGCAGCAAGCCTCCCTTTCAGATTACTCCCCATCAGGTTGCCTCTGCTATTCCCGCTCAGATTCGACTCTGCATCACTAGAGTCCCCGCCATCCGCGTTCCCATACGCATCCATCACTGCAGACTTCTTTCTCGGTGGTAGAAGCGGTGCGATGATTCCACCGACGGGTTTGGGAGGTACAGTGGACATGGGCGCGGCGGCTGAGGCAGGAGTGACGGAGAACGTCGGTGGGTGTGATGGTGAAGCGATTGGTGGGAAAGCGTAATCTGACGAGAACACGTTCGATGGCATATGTACTGGCGGCGACGGCGGCGCAGACCCACTAGGTGGTCTTGGCCCAAGGAAGAACGACGGTCCACCATCTTCACGCAGTTCCGCGTTAACGTACTGATACGTCGCAGCGACGTTCGCAGCCGAAGCTGGGTTGAGTGGCGATGAATTTGATATCGTCCGCGCGAGCCCATCAAGGGAGGACGACGTCCCAGAGCCGTTGGACGGCGATCGTCGGTGAGCGTTTGGAGGTCGATTCTTCATCGCTTGCGCAGCGTTAATAGGCTTAGGCTCTTTACTCGAGCCCGTGGCTCCAACAGACGCAAGCGCGGACGCTGGGTTCCAGCCGCCACTGCTCTTAAATATATCCCCAAGACTGGCGCTTCTACGATTCCTATTCTTCGAAGGTGTTGTTGTAAGCCCAGGGCGCGGGACAGCCGCTCTGATAGACGAAGAAGACGCGGCTTGATCCGTGGAAGTTTGAGATGACGAGGCAGCAAGGGGCACGGATGTCGTGTTCTCAGGAACAGTCTTTAGAATTCCAGCCGAACGTCGCTTCTCCTTTTTTGCTTCCTTCTGTTGGTTCTCCTTCCCCTGATCCTTATCTTCCGGGCCTATCCCGTGCATGTAGTGCAGTGCCGCAGTGATGCTGGGAGTTTTCGACATCTGGAAAGAGTTCCTGAGAACCCCGAGTGTAGGTGGCGAGTTCCTTTTATCCGCAACCACTTTGGCCACAGCGGTCACCACCGTCTTCGGTAAGGGCGTCTGCGATATCACCACACTGTTATGTGACGAGGATGAGATAGCGGAGGTGGGAGAAGATCGCGCGACGGTGCTCGGAGGTCTCACGCTACTTGGGCTGTCTGTCTGCGACGTATCATAGCCACTGCGATTAGGTGATGGTGGGGCCCGGAGCGTGTCCGGCTTCGGGGGAGGCACAGGTTTTGCAACATCACGAGTGGAAGAAAGGCCAGGTTGTGTAAGCCCCGCGTGATTCCTCCGTAGATTGGACGCAAACGCCTGTATCTTGGACTCAATTTTTAAGCGCGGATTTGACCTCGGACTACGATTCCCGACGAGGCCTTCCGCATCCGACTGAGCTCGCTCCCGACTCGGTACCACTGGCGGACGTAGATTCTGTTGAGGGAATCTATTCTGGGTCGGCGTTGGGCCTTCTGTAGAGCTCATAACGTCACTGATATCTCCAACCGGATACCCATCCTCTGATTCTTCACGGCTTGCCGTTCCCCCAGACGCCTTTTTCCTGAATCGCCGGTTCGCCAATGCCCTGAGCCGCTGTCCTGCGCTACCTGAACCACCTTCGTTACTAGACAAGCTGACGTTGCTGGCTTGGCTTCCGTGATACGAACTTGGCGCGGCCATGGGTAGCTTACCCGGTGAAGTGAGTACCAGGTTGGATGACGAGTTGCTGTGATGCGTCTGGAACTGCAGTGATGGTTCAGGCGTTACATTCTGGGCTGGAAGCCGAATATGTCAGATTATGGTGTGGCGAGAGTGATGCCAATTATATGAAGAGTACTAAGACTAACCTGGACGTTGATGGATCGTAGAGGACGGGCTTGACCCAGACGACGCGGGCGGCATCGGCGGTAGACTTGATGGGGAAATGGCCATGCTCATCCTGATGGACCTAAAGACGGATTGACGCCTGCTGGTACGGCTGCTACTGGGCGGTGGACATGATGGCACGAGTCGTAACCCAAGTTCGTCGACGTCGTTGCCGAGATGAATCAACGTCGAGGTCGACGCGACCGGCATCAATTTGTCCAGGTGATTGGAAGAACACGGTGAAACAACGTTGTCCGAGTGTAGATATCGGTTTTTATATACCGTAACCAAGACGTATGGCGATGAAGGGTCAGAGGTGCGTTGAAACGGGAGGGGGACCCACCAGAGACCAATTATAGCGGCGATGGATGGATATGAAGATGAAGTGATAGCGTCAGTTAAGATACTACACGATAAATCGAGTGTCGACTCGGGGTATACGAAGGGGAAGAGGAGCAAGTTTTGGCGTGGTAGGGAGTGGAAGAGAATAGGAAATTGTGACGAGTTGGTGTACCTCACCTGGCCACGACCTCGTGTTATCCACAGCCTCGAAAAACGTTCTTCTACTGCGATAGATTTCAGCCCGATCCAAAGCTCAGCCAGCGAGCTGAGGTCGATGGTGCTCTTTAGACTACGTTCAAGGCGGAAAGAGGGAAAGAAATTGGCAGACGAGCGAGGGTACAAAAGCCTTTTGGTCCAAGACCGAATCTGAATTAAGTATCTTCCCCCAGACTGCGTGTGAGATGCGATTGTGAGACCGCAAAGATCAAAATTAGACGGAGTGTACTATACTCACGACTTGAGTTGTCTTTTTAACTTGGTACTGACTGACTGGAGATCAGTCCCGCGATATATGGATGTGGCGGACACTGGGAACGACGCGTGCGGTCGAAACCCGGTAACTGTCTTAACTACCGCCATACCATTTGTTAATAGCCCCAGCTTCCATCTCGTTAATTAAAGGGTATCGGCATAAGGGCCACATGCCCATGGCTTCATGTTTCAGCTTGGACATCGTTCATGATCAAAGATATGCGGCAATCGCCTTTTTGAGCCATTGTGATCCGTATGCCCAACTGCCCATCCATCATATGCGTCGGGATGGCTGCGTGCGGTAGCGACACACTATGCCCGCGCTTCGGTCTGTGCGCAGCGTCTGGCAGTGCTCTTGGCGATGGCAACCGAACAAAACAGGGAGCATGCACGGTCAGCTTCAGAAGCCGAGAGCTCCACGTAGTTTTTTTGAACAAAAAAAAGGCAGATTTATGCAACAATGACGCAGCCCAATGGCTGCGGGCGAGCCAATCGGGCGTCTGATTCTGGAAGACTCTGATGCACTGGCAAGGATTTTGAAGATCAGGCTCCTGGCCGTCCTGGGGTGGTGGTCGGCCGTTTGGTGGGGCTGCTGAACGCTAGTCATCCATGACTCGTCACTCGGCCTCCCCAAATCTATCTCCTCTGCTGCATCAGATGAAGAAGAATGTGTGTTCAATATGTACACTTGCATTCCTAGCTATTCTCTGTACACAATCGCGGCATATCTCATCGTCTCACACATCGTCTCTCAGATCAACGATGATCGGCTGCCATCCCGCCGATCCTGGAAGGCGTCGCCTCCCTTGCGCATCCCATGATTGCTCGCCTCTACCCAACGGTTGATTGGCAGCGTTCACGAAAGCCGTAACCTCGGAACTTCCCACGTCGCCATCCATGACCACATCACCTCCCGCGTCTCGTTGATCCCAAGCCTTGATCGTAGCGCCCCTCCCCTCGTGGATGTGACCAAATAAGTGCAACCTTGGCCGGACTTGAGACACTCGCGCGAGGGTGGTGGGACATCCGGCGAGTGCGCCTCTCAATGTTAGATCGTGTATACCGCGAGGAGGTCCATGGGTCAGTAGGATGTCGGTCTTTGGGATGATCCCCACGTAACCTATATCCCCCAGATTAATATCATATTTAAGTGCAGTCCTTAAAGAAAGGGTACTTGAGAATAGAACCTACGTGATGCGTCTTCGGGCTCATAATTGAACGCCCATCCTCCAAACCATGGCGTCCAAGGGCACCCATACACAGACCACAGTCTTCCCCCCTCCTTAGCTTGAAATTCGTACGCTTCATCTTCCAAATATACTACCCGATCCTCCCTCGTGGCTGTTCCTTTGACGAGCTCACGTACCAGATGCATATTCTATTAAGCCAGTAGTTGTTAACGAGAAGAGAGGTAAAAGGATGCATGTATATTACGTACCTCCACCCCCATGGGATGAAACCGTGTTCCTTCTTTTGGGTACCACTCCTCATGCAGGGTAAGGTCATGATTTCCAGCTATGATACTATCAAAACGTTCATTAGGCTGAATGGCTGTGAATTTTATATATATTTGATGTACATCTTCGTCCGATGGGGTAAATCCCGCAGCCAATCTACCGCCACCGCGGACGGATTTTATCAGCAACACATCGAGCTGAACTAGTTGAATAAAATGGCTTACTCATCGTGATATCAAAATCTCTAACCCTTCCTGTGTTCGTCAAGTCTCCGCTGTGCAGTAAGACATCTCCCCAAGGTACCTGAAACCGGTGAGAGTGCGTATCGCTCAGACAGACAAATCGGGTCCAATTTCCATCCGTGGGTACGGGTGGTGGGTTACCCCCATCATAGTCCAGATGGACTCTGACCGTATCGGATATCAGAGATGGAGCATCAGTGCCGTCGGTCGTTTGTGACGCTGGCGTCGACATCGACGGGCCAATATGGAGGCGAACGGCGAGTTGACGGAGCAGACTCGACAGATACTTAAGCGAAGCCAGCAAGCCTTGTGAGCCGGTCGAAATGGAGAAGATGGATGTGGCTGCTCTGCCAATGTATGGAACGGCGCCTAAACTTCCTGTGCCTCCGGCTGACTCAGCAGCACCACTCATCCAACACGTGGCGTTCTCACCACTGACACATCATATACTGGCACTTAAAAAGGTCAATACGGTGCGTCTTATCGGACAGAAACGATGAATCTTCGACACGCTCGCCCAAAAATCTCCTTGTCCCGTGGAACCTCGAGTCTCGATAGCAAACAGCGCAAGAAGCGAATCATCTCCGACCATAGTCGATCCCATCCATGCATGATCTTGTGGGTATTGAAGTGATCAATTGACATAAGACCCAAGGTGTTACTCGGCCTGATGACAATCCAGTGGACTAAGTAGCTGAACACTGAAATTGCGAATGGGTTTTCTTTTGGTCTGCAGGTAGTCGATGTAGGACTGCAGTTACGTCATGAACGGAACGTCTCTGAAATCACAAGACAAGTATGAGAATAAAGCATGCCAGTGACTCTAAGGAGGACTTTTCTAGACGGCGATCACGGAGACAAGGCCGGGGTTTCCTACGGTTTCCTGACTCTGGAAACGCCTTATCCGCTTCGCTCCGATCCACGTGCTATGTCGCCAAGCTTTTCCAAATTTTGGACGTACATTTCCCAGGTCTGTTCCAAAAAGACTTGAGAGAGTGGTCTGAATAGGGACATCGAACTGGGTATAAGGAATTCCTCCGCACAAATTACTCATTGGCGAGCAATCACATGGCGATTCCGACCCACAGCGAATCGCGAATTCGAAAGCCATCACATGAACTAGTCACGCGGCTAATCTCAACTTGGTCGAACCCACACGAACGGGCTCACCCGTGGTTAGTTATCCGATTACTATAAAGAGTACGGCATCACCGTTTGGAACATCTGCCAGTCTCCAGTCGCCCCCTTAGAACACTTGCCCCCCCCCCTCCCCCCCTCGCACGCATGATGCTCGTTCCCATCGGGACCGTCTCAGCGCTGCTCACCTTTGCGGCCGGTAGCTTTGCCTCTCCCATGAACGCCGCAGAGGCCTTGGCTGCTCGCTCTGCTCCAGGTAACACGGTCAGGATCAACTCCAGCTCGGACTTCTGCATGATTGTCCCGAAGAATCCACATACGAACATCGGCGACTCTGAGCGTCCAGTGGGTTTTTCTCTTCGTCCAGATATAGTCGTGCTTCACTCATACCTAAATCAATCATCACTCTCTGCTTTTAGGGAGGCGAAACTTCATATTGTAGCAAACCCGGCGCTGGGCAGGGCAAGATGCCTGCACACTTTTGGACGAAGGTGGCGTACAAAAAGACTACTGGGGTGCACGGAAAGCCATACGTTCAACGTGAGTGATCGAGATCCATGAAGCTATTCCACTTGGGACTGAGTCTTTGTCTTTCTTGGGGATATTCAGTCACTGGTTGTATCAATCCCAACTCTTTGGACCGGCTGAATCCTGGTGGTACGTGGATCCACAACCTGGCCCCTGTCGCAGACTTGGGTAGACAGTACAGCATACTAAAATTAGATTATTTAGACGATGGTGGCCAATACGATTCTAGCGGGGGAGCAGGCGGGCAGGGAAACCCTCAAGGTAGCACATGCACTGGGTATGCGTTATTAATATTCCATGGTTCCATCCCATTCCACATCCGGGTGTCCTGACGCAAATGCCCTTCGTTTCTTCGAAAAAAAAAACAGATATGCTCATTACGTCGAGCTCATTGAGCCCAACTCCCGTCAGGCATGCATCCGATGCTGCCAAGACCCCAGCGACTGTCCCACCAATCACGATACCGCCGGTTGTCAAACAGTTATCCCGGCGGCTTACTCTTGCTAGTTTAAGAGCATACCACTTAACGCACTTCAACGCAAATACGCCTTGGTTCCCCCCGCTCATTCCCTCTGGGCCAAGTACCTCGACTACGTTAGCGGCGAATTTATTTCCTCTATGGACAAGCACGGACTGTTCGTTAATTGCCTTGTTTTTTTTTCTCCCACAATAACCTCTATTTTATCAATGGACAACTCCATACTGTGTGAAACGTATTGCACGAGAATTTGTGACAACCAACACGACTTGCCAGCCTCCTAGGTCGTATCATTTGCACGTAAGTCGTATGTAAAGCCTAGCACAGCAAGATAAGTAAAAGCAGACCACGTATTGTTCACGAGCTTGGCAAAAATACGCAGACGGTAGAGACCGTCATCATTACGGTCAGCAGTCGGGCCTTTGTCGATCTCCTGTAGCATCGAGCCTTACCAAACAATCCTATCGAGCACATCCCTGACATGAACGAGGTTTATCTGACCTCAACAACCCGAGCGCGCTTCAATATCATCATTCTCCACATTCATTTTCTACATAGCTCCTGCGCAAGCACAGTAAGAGATCCACCATCCCCCGCTATCGCCAACTATCCCTAGCAGCTTTAATCTCGAACAAGGCCAAACATGCTCGCTAATCGGACGACGATCTCCTGCAGTCCAGATAAGTATTTGAGAGTCTCCCCAGCATTCATCACCTACGGGTGTAGATCCAAGATGTCGAGCGATGTCCTGGCTCTGACCGCTTGAACGGAAGGAGGCAAAGGTGATGAGGATGTCGTAGATGCCCCATCCAAGTCTTGACCATCGTCGTTGACGTAGTCCTTGATATCATTGATCTCATCTAGCTCAAGGTCCCCTAGCTCCGCAAAAGAAGCGAAGATAGGTAGGAGAGCAGACAAAGAAAGAATATCTTATTCCGCCGTAGGGGTAAAGTGATCGCAAGTGGCGAGTTTCCGATCACTAGGGTACCTAGACCACTTAGGGACATCCAACGCTGGCAGGTATACTGTACCTCGACATGTAGAGTCCCGAATGCCATAAGAAGAGGCCAAAAGCTATCATCATAACGCTCATTCAGTGGGGTCCAAATGTCGATTATGAGACTTCTAAAAAGGCAGGCTGCCTTAAGTCGTTGGCAATCCGATCAGACTAACGGCCTCCAGACATCGGCCTACGCCACACCTCCCCCATGAGCTATTTCTGAAGTTCGACATCCCACTGAGTGCTGTCCTCGGCGCAGGTATCTGTTATGCAACGATATATATTTGGAGCAGGATATCTTTAGAGTTCCTCAAGGTTAGTCCGTAGATTCCTTCGCGGGTGATGAAAGTTGTCTGCACGGCGGATCATCGCTCAGAGCGCAGGGGTCGCTTCAAGTTCGACTGATTTCCGGAGCTTGCAGACTTAGGTGAACGTGAAAGGGGTCGCCACAGACCTGTGCTTCGTGAGGGCGGCAAAGATCACTATGCGTGAAGGAATTCGACGACAAGATGAGAGATAGCTTGTACCACAGCATTTCGGAAGGACCGATGGTTGGGTAGGCGCGCTTGGACACCTTTGTTGAGTGGCTAAGAAAGGTCGTGCGGTCCCAAGCTCCTCAAGTCCGTCTACTCTTCCAACTCTACCGTGGATGTTCACGAGCCCCTTAAAGCTCTACTCAGTCTCCCCATCTATGCTCAGTCTACGCCTTGGGCTGAAGGTACCGGCAGGTTCTCCATCACTGAGGCCGGGAATGCCAAGAGACTCCTCCTCATCACCGCTCGCCACGCCGTCTTTGCGCCGGGCAAGGACTAGAACAAACACTTCAAATGTAAGAACGGCGCTAGTCAGCGCCGTCACAACATCACGCTCCCAGGCGATGCGGCGTTCAAGAGGCACCCCAAATCCACTAATCCAAGACCGGAAGCAATGAATTCAACGCCGAGTACCATGAGGAACGTGTCAGGGAGATAGACGGAGAGGACGAGCCGGATGCAGACGAAGAACGGTAGGACGCCCAGCAAGAGTGAAATAAGAGGAGGGAAGTTATGGAACTGCTCAACACATTCTACCAGGACGTTTCGACTTGTTGGGCCAACCACAGAGAGCCACGCCCCAGGCCATGCCGTTCTCTCTCCTCTAATCAACATCTCCCTCGGCAGCAGTATCAACGAGGGGTATGCCGAGGACGGGGTGGCCATCGAGATTGACGCTTCCGAGGTCAACGCTAACAATGTCAACGGCGATGCCATGGTACGGTATCTCAGTCCCCAACCTCGCTCCTGTGATGTCCCCCAACACGCCCCTGGGCGCTTATTCCTTTACGTATACACGGGACACGGGACCGTCAAGAATGGGCCATCCCCCCGTTCGACTCCAAGTCACGCTCCTTCTCGGCCAAGGGCCACTCAGGTTCTGTTATTGTCGACGGACTCGGACGTATCGGCGGTGTCCTCACCAGTGGTGCTGGCGCCGCATTCGACCCGTGCATTCAGTTTCCTCCTCGAGAGCATGCAAGCTAACGGGCTCCGTGTCTTCAACATAAATCCGGTCCTCACCGCTTAGGCGCATTTACCACGTTGATTTGCAACGAAGTTCAGCAATGGGACGCTGGCGAGGCGAATCCGTCTAGTTTCTTTTCCTTTCGTGACTTCTTCTCCTCCCC